>JAUBNY010001204.1:1047137-1073543 GCA_032275445.1 Crypturellus soui
GTGCATCCCATCAGGGCCCATGGATTTGTTGGTATCGAGGTGTCTTAGGTGCTCTCTGACCCAATCTTCCTCTACCCAGGGCAAGTCTCCCTCTCTCCCGTCGTCTTCTCCTGTCGCTAGGGCCTGGGACTCTACAGGGCTGCCCTTGGTAAACACCGAAGCAAAGCAGGCATTCAGCAACTCTGCTTTTACCACTATATAATTACTATATGTTTCCCACTGGCAGGTGCAAATGTTTGAAGCTTCCATTTCGGTGCTGTGGGAAGTGGTTCACTTTAATGTAGTTGTTTTTAATTACCCTGTATTCGGAGCTCAGCTTCGAGACTCATCATGCCCCCATGCAACAAGGCAAATGCTCCAGTTTTAAGTTCAAAGAAGGCATGAGGAGAAACAAAGTGCAACCTTCCCGAGAGGCGCAGGTGTGAGTGGTAAATGTTTTTTTTCTAAGGTACAACTCTGGACGTAATGAAGTCAACAAGCGACTATCATGGTCCGGGAAGTCCGGAATACTCCTGGCTAGGTTAGCGGCTGGCCAGGAAGTAAAGATAGACACACCAGGGTCTCCACACACCAGGTCCTCACATGCAGGGCCCTGAGAAGAAAGCACCTCCCCACCTATTCCAGTTGTTACGGGTGGCAGAGGGTGCCAGCATCTAAACGGGGACCACGAAGCCTAAGCTGGAAGTCGGGGTGCAGCAAGGACTATAGACATGGGGAGCCACGTGAGGCCTCCGGCAGGGCCAGGGAGGAAGCCCACGCTGTAATTCTCCAAGTTTGGACAAGGCTTCCCAGGAAAACCAGCAAGAGGCTATCATGCAGCACACAGAGCAGATCACAGACAGTTTGTCTACTTAAGAGCATTAATTTCCTCTAATTTGGCATGTTTTCAGTTAAAACCCTGATTTTCAATGGTTGCCACGCTTGGTTCTTTCCATCATAGCCCTGGCCAGCCGGGCATCCCCTCACACAGTGTTGTTACAGTGCACGAGTATGCATGAAAATTTAAAAAGAGCAGTCATTTTCAATTCTGTATATTGCTTTGTAAATCCAGTCACAGCTGCAAATCTCAGATGAGGAATAAATATCAGAACTAAGTATTCCAGTTCACAGGGCTAGACTACCAAAATGCCCCGACCTCAATAAATCCTCTGAACATTTGCTGTTAAAGTACCAGCCCTTGTATGTCCCTCAGCAGTCGCTCATTACCATTGAGAATATTCTGCCTTACGAGAAATAATTGTTACCTGGGTTATAATATCATGTAATTGCACTTGATTAATGAACATTAAATGCACTAGTTTCACTTATGAATGTTTTAAAGCAATTACATTACTTTGGGGATCTAGTCGTTACAACTTTAGAAAGATGCTTAGCATTGAAAACAAACCAAAATCTCCACTGCTTCAATAAAAGCAATGCTGTATGGAGCAAAGCTAGTATATTTCTTATTTTCTCAATTCTTATTTTTACCTACTAATATTAATCTATTCAATTGTTTTCAAATGATTATTTTTCAATAAAAGTTTAAGTATCCTAATAAAGTATTTAAAAATAATAGCAATCAACGATGTTAGAGTATTTGACAGTGAAATTCACTCTTCCAAGTATGGAATGTGTTGGAAAAAATACAACCTTCAGTGAACTTGGAAAAGCCACCTGTGAAACATTAAATAAAATAAAGAAAAACATAGTCTAAAAAGGGGCTACTTGATGAATTGTTAGCTAGAATTCACAAAATACTATCAGCTAATATTAAGACAAATATTATGCTATTTACACATTCAATACAGCACTTGCCTAGAAGCGATAGGCTAAATTTTAGCATTCCTATGGGTCAAAAGAGATTCAAATTCACCTCTCTGCATTTTGCAGTACTGGTTCCCAAGGAGGCACTCCAACTAAGAGCTTGCTGTGTAAAACAGAACAGTGCAACGGAGATCAGCTTTTAGGGCTGTTTTGATTTTGAAGGGAAGGTCGCTACAGGTAAAACTGCCAGACCCTCTACCAACCCATACACATGGCATAAGCCAGAGTCTCGAATTTTTAAGATGTTTTGCAGCATTTAGATTTTAAGTCCTAAGGAGTGGGACTTAAAGCAGTGGGAGTTTCTAAGTGCACCCTGTGAGAGAGATGCTCACCTTAGCTTGGGCAGCCTTAATTTTGACCCCCACAATCACAGACGGCAAAAGCATGGGCTAGAAGCAACTTGCCACAGCTTTTCAAGATCTTTATCTGGATTAAGATCCTAATTTCTCCTGCAGTTTTGCAGAACTGGATCTTAGTCATTAGTTTCTTCACAATTTAAGTCATTATTTCAAAGCATATATACTTTTTTGCTATTGATAACCATAAAGAGGAGATTAACCAGGTGACATCTTCCTCCATGTGCTACAGCACAGGATTTGTAGGCATCCTGACTATGAAGTAAAGAAAATCTTTGAGCTTTGCTATTGCTTTTACAGAATCTTGTGGGGAGCAGCAAAACTGTAAATAATCACACCAATGCCACACTATTGCTGAGTCAAATACTTGAACATAAACCCAAGCACCATGAAAGTCAGGAAATAGCATTATTTGTGGGGAAATATGACCCAAAATCTGGTTTTATTGTGGGGAAATATGACCAAAAACTTAAACTGGGGGAAAAGTCACAGAGTGGGAGGTGGAGGTGAAGAGCAGAGAGGAAATTTCATCTTCCTTCTGCTTCCCAAGAGTCTTCACCATGGGAAAGCAAATGAAGGCTCTTTCTCATCTCACCCTCAATGCTAAAAGAGAAATACTAGCTAAAAACAAAGTTGCAAAAGTCTCAGGAAGGACCCAATCAACGCTAGAAGCTAAGCCAAAAGGTTGCTGTCTCACCAATACTGGGCTCTACACAAGGTCACTGCATCTAGATTTGCTCCACCAGGTCTTGAAGATCTGTGTATAAAACCATTGTGACAAAGCAGACCCTTTCAAAGTGGAGGATCCCAATGTTTCTTTTCTAAGAGAACTCAGGAAAAGAACACTGTTATACACTGTTGTAAATTAAAGTGGAATAAACTTAATGGAGAGGCACTTGAATGAAAGCCAATAATACAGATGATACAGCTATTGATTTCGTTATGCACTTGTTTGCTTTTATACAAACTCTACTAACCCATGGCAGATGACAAGAGGAAATGAATGGGATAAACCAATCTTTCAAAGACATGTCCTAAGCATCTGAAGCCTTAACTAAGACTTCTGAAAATAGTACCAAGTAAGTTTGGATACTATACTCAGAGTAATATGTGAATGAAAAAGGTCTGTATCTTGCTGGACACACAGCAGGATCCAGCTGAAATACAAGACTTTTTAAAATTTCATCTCTGAAAGAATTAAAAACAAACTACAAGACATCTTACAGGTTAACATCTGGTATCTGTAGCCATTTTTTCAAGTAAGTTCTATACCAAAAAATTTAACATTAAACGAACATATTTCTTTTATAACTATGCATTCCTTATAAATGTTATACAAGCTACAATTAACTTGCAAGTGTTGTCCATTAAAATATAACACAGCGTCTAAAGCCCATTTCTGTAGTTCAAAAGGCCTTACTACAGTTCAGTGAAATATTTTATTTTGGTGCAAGAAGCTGGCAAATGAAACACCACTTCTGGTAGGCAATCAAACTTTTTAATGCTTTCTATCAACTTATAGGTAACCCTGAAGCCATTTAAAGGTCTTATTTAGAACTATGCCACATTTATATTTAAGAAAAATGCTTTAGTATGTTCTAGGTGAAGTTGAAAAGATTATTTATGAAAACTTTCTTTTCTACTCATATCTATTTGTCTAACTAGAATTTCCAATCAAATCACATTAATTAACACCCTGAATACTCCCTTTTGCTTTTAGTTGTTTTCTTGTTGTTGTTTTTGTTGTTGTTCTACAAAGAATATTTAAAAAATATCACTAAGTGTGCAAACTGTACGGAGAATATTTTATTCTACAAGCAACAGGGTATGCTGTGTTTATTTTCAAAGTGATTCTATGAGAAGACTGCATCTGCAAGTGGTTCTGAAGTCACCAAAATGAATAGCAATGCTGTGACTCAGGTCCCTGATTTGATTTCAACCCTGAAAAATGCTTATATTATAGAGTTTGATACCTCTTTTTATTTGTCTTCCTTTCAACATCCTCTGACAGTGATTGTAGCTATTAAATGCGAGCCTGACAAACGAGCATTTTCTATTCAGTCATTCACAGGCAAAAGTTTCTTTATCATCATCTAAATAAATAAACTGCATGCTTTCAGTAGAGATAATAAAGCCATCATTAATTTCAATCAACAATGAAATTTAATCACTTAGATCTATGCTCATTTCATAACTTCCTTTCAATTTAAAAAGCATTTATCACTATGTCATCATTTGTATACATTTTTAGACCTCAACGTTGTAAAGATCCATGCACCAAAAACATGCTCCTATGCTGCTTTAGAAATCCCTCAGAAAGAAGCCATGGTCTGTACTTCTTTTTGAGCTTGTAAAATGTGTAAGAATTTGTACAGAAGCATTAAGTCATAATGGAATGTATTCCAGAGTTTTACAGTAAAGTGAAGTGAATTCAGTAAATTGTCTTGAGGATTCTTCAGCTCAACATCTTTAATAGCTTTATCACTTCCCTCTTGGTTTCGGAGAGTAAGAATATGGACATGGAGAGCACAACTGCTTTTGGCTATGAGCAGAACTGATGGGCAATAGTTTTAACACGGGCTCTGAAATATCCAGGATGGCCCACACATTCTGCAAGTTTAAACGAGAAAAGTAGTTAAAGAGTCAGATACGCATTGCCAGCTCTCAGCCTGAAAAAGCAGATACCGATTTAACAATATATGGGAGCAATGCCAGCAGCTGGCCAGCAATCCCATGGCAGCTCATTCACAGCCAGCTCTTGGAAAACAAAGCTCGTCCCTTTGTGATTTAAAGGCAGGCTTTTTTCCCTAAATGTGCCTTTTTCTTCAAATAATTTCTAGCACAAGACAACAGCCTTGGATCTCATGGATCCACAAGTCAAGTCTCCATGTTGCCTTTAACAAGGTAAGCAAAGCAATTTATTACGCAGACCTTGTGTGAGATTGTAGGGAAGTTCTGTTTATTAAAGATTCTTAAATAGACAATATTCTTTTTGATTAATGTAAATGTTCAGTTTAAATACTTTTTAGCATTTATACAGAACCATGCATGTTTGAAAGGGTGATAGCTGACCTCCCACAGCACTTCTGTGAAGCGCCTAATCACCATTTTCTTATTTTGCTGTAGGTAAAAAGAAAGAGCAACAAGTTACTAGCAGAAGCAAAGCTATGAACTGGGATGTGCTAAATGTTTTCCTCTAAACTATTCTGCATCCTATCTGAAATTTGCCTTTGTGAAATGCTATGGTGTATTTGCTTTAATTTCATCATATAGTAAAGACCACTTAAAGTACACACTCAAAGGCAAAAGAGATAATAAGTGAATATTTCAGCAAAATAGTTTGACAATCTCTCACAATTTCTGTTCAGCTCAAATAGATAAGTTGTTGCCTGCATTGTTTATAGCTGTTATTTTGCTTAAGTCTTGTAAAATAACACAACCTCTACACGTCAAATTCACACATTTTTTTGTGTGTGGAACAGAGTGTGGTTGTTCTGATTTGAGAAAGTACCAAGAGTTATAGGACTTTAAACATATGTCATGGCTATTGTCCAAAAGGACATAACCACTGCTCTCATTATCTAATTAAAAATAAAAATGACATTTGATTTTCCATACCTGTTACTGTACAAAGGATGGGACTTCTGAAGCAACAAAGCACACTGCAACTAGAAAACATATTGTAATTCCGAATACAAAAACAACTGCCAAAGAACTGTCCTGCTTTTCATCTTCTCATAGTTAATGTGCTGTCACTCCAATGGCAGAATAGTGAGAGTTAACTCTTGCAAAAAATGAACCCAGGCAAGAAATACTCCAGTGAACAAATGAAAATATAAAACAGTAATAAAATTAGAATTTTTTGGAGGCAAGGTGTTTCAAAGCTAGCTTATGATGTTTCAGTGACAGTTGATCTATTTCATCACAAACCAAATTAAATTGCATTTATTCCTTATGCATTAGGTGAAACTGGCTAAAGGTAGTGATTGTATAGCATACAATATGGAGAAAGAAAATGATGAAGAAATTAGGAATGTGTTGAATAAGCAGTTATTCTGAAATTAACAGCAGCACACTCTCAGGCTGTTTTATTACAAAGTTGGCAAAATTTTAAAGATTTCTTATTTTAATATACACTAGAGATAGTAGAACTTACTTAGCTAATAAAGTGCTTCTCTGATCAGGATCATGACATGATAGGCTAGCCCCAGAGAGAAGTCAACAGTCATAAAATGGAATTTTGACTTTTTGACTATCTTTAACTAATTTAATCAAAGCTAATGTAAAAGAAATAAGAGATTATAGTTCCACAAGATGATATTTAAGGACCTAAATTTTCAAAAATCCTGATTGACACATTCCTTACTCTGTATTCACTGAAAGCTGAGGGAGCATGGAAAGAATAACCTTATCATTTAATGAGAATCCTAAAATAAGTTTTTTAATGTCTACTTAAGACACTATATAATGTCTTATGCAATGTGTAGTTTTGATTGACTATTAAGTTAGCCATTTGTTGAGTTCCAGATACACAGATCTGCTAGCTTTTCAATGGCACATTTTTCTTTTATATGCATATAGGAGAGAGTGAGACAAATAGAGAGACACAACAACATACACGCACAAATCCTAAGGCGGGGAGGATGCACACATACAGTTTCCTTGCTATTAAAGCTGTTCTTCTCTTATATGGCGTAAAATTTTACCACAGACTTTAAAGGGACAAAAGTTTCATCCTCGGGGAGATACTTCTGTTAAAAAGGAAAAGCAAACTGGAAAGTGATAGTAAAACTGCTCATCCAACCAATCTTCAGTGGTATCTCCACTCAAGGATACATCCCCATGGACATTGCTGTTAACAGGTAACAATTTGCATGCAAAGCACTTTGCACACCTACAAAGGAGCAGGCTGTATCTTGAAATACTGGTAATTACTTTCTGTAAAAACATACTTTATAAAATTGTAAGGTTTCACACAAATCTTTTATTACGGTGTAATTATACCTTTACACGTTTTAAAAAGTATAATGCAAATACCGCACATAAGATCTGGCCTATGCTAACAAAATGAATGTCTAACACACCCGGGCAGGCAAGATCTAAAGACCCTAAGGTTGAAAATGGCAATAGGCCACTTGTCCCACCATTAGGAGGTTCTGCTCATTTACAGATCAGTGACTTGACAGAAAATACCATAAGTCAACCCACTTGTCATCGCGAGTGCACAAAGCAGTTTCAGGCCCAACTCTGTGATTGCCTCCAGGACTCCTTCCACACCCAGGAACCGCTTAGAAGGACTGTTGCAATCTTTATATTTTTAGAGATGATGAAAGGGCAGAGAGGGATGATGGAGTATATGACTCCGGAATTTAGACTATGATTTAGTGGATTTTGTGTGAACAAAGCACCCTGGAATCAGCAGCTGCCACTTGGATCGCTGGTGATTCAGAAAATATTTCAGCGGAAAAGATACACATAGGCCCTTGTTAGCATTTTGGCAAGGCATCGTCGCAGTCCTTCTGCCAGACGTGCAGAAGCCGAACTGGCACAACATCATGCTACACGCTGTACGGCCTGCACGTATCCTTCAGCTGCGACTGCTCTTGTGTAACAAATGGCATCTGAGAAGCCATAAATATCAGTAAACAGTTCCAGGCCGCTAATAGCTCGCCTCTTTTTCTAACTGGCATTTCATACAAACAACAGGCCATTTCTACTGATCTGAGTACGAGCTATTTCCTTTTGGGAAAGGGAGACAGACAGGCAGGCAGACACACAATTCAAAAAGAGAAAGATGCCAAAATTGCTTTTTTTTTTCCTAAAAGCACCAAATATACAGAGAACTCAGCTAGTACAAAATAACCTTACGTAGGTAACCAATTGATCGGGTGTCACTAAGGATGAAACTACTATTTGATTCTTTGCTACCACTTCCAGGCAGGAGGCAATTCCAGATTCTCTACAGGCTGCAGCAAAGCCTAAGTGAGGCCTGTGGGGGAACACTGTCTTTCCTTTAAGATATATTTTAATTTCATACTTTCATTTCACTGCTGGCACAAACCCAGTAGCAGACACGTGAGAAGTCTACATCTTCTTCCACCCAAATCACTGCTTGTGGAACACAAGTTAAAATTCAACTATGACAAGGTCACAGGGTTTTCACATAGCACTGGTTTGCGAGATGATGTTGAAATTGAGCAGAAAAAAAAAAAAAGTAGGTTAATTACTGCTGACACTTGGATGAAATGAAGCTCATTAAATGTCACTAAGTGTTTCCAAATAGAAAAAGCAAAAGGACAAGGTTCATAATAGGATTTGCAGGACAAAACGTCCCTTCCATTCACTGTAACTCAGAGAATGTTTATATTAAAAAGAAAAATCCAAAATAAGCAGTAGGAGAAATGTAGTCATCTGACTGCCCTAAAAGCCATTAAACAAAAACTATAAAATAAACCTATTAATCCACCAAAAGGACTACTGTAGAAATAATAATTTATGCACCCTACATGGTTATTCCAATGCCTGATCTATAGAAATGCACTGACCTTTAACCATCCTTGACCCATTAAAGTGCTAACAGATCAAACGCTCAACAGCGCTAATATATTTTAAGAGTTCTTTAGTTTTGAGAGTTCTTCTAATCAGATGCTGACTCCAGCAATGAATATTTTCCAATAATCAGTCAAATACTACTAGTACCATCTCCTGTGTTTTATATGCAATATAATCTCTGCATACTAGTCTCATAACTTTGCATCCTAAATTCTTATCATTTTGCATTATCAATCAATTGGATGTAATAATATCAGGCAATGCAATAACGCTTAAATAATAAATCTAAATAATATACAGAAATTTTTAATCTATAAGATTACATACATTAACTTCCTAAGCAATATTTCCTTTTACCTGAAAGGTGCATTTGATATATTACATTCACAACATACTGATAGGAAGCAAGCAGTGAAAATGTTGTACTTGTTTTCGCTCGATCCCTGTGTGAATGTTTATCACACAGAACCAGATGTGGCAATATTTTATAAAAATGAACACATTGAATTATAAATCAACCTGCTATACTGTATTAAAAAGGAAAGGAGGCTTAACGATGCTACCAAACAAAAGCAAACTGAAATGAATTGTAAAGATGATCTTCTAATATATAAAAGTAATTACTGTAGAAAGAGATGCTTTCCTTAGATATTGGTCCTCAATTATTAAAGCTATAGTCGCAGAGTCAACCTAAGGAAAATAATCAGTTTATTTTTATAAAACATCTGTAGTTATATTAATATTCAGCTCTGTAAGCTTGTTTCCTGTATACTATGACTTGGGGTTCACAAGGGCTTTATAAGGAAAGATAAAGAAAAGGTCAAGACAAAGGTTGACTAGAAGCCACTAAAGTCTGATCTAGAGAGGGAGATTGGCATTCACTCAAGTGACCTTTTCTAAACATAACCTCGCAGATCTTAACCTAACTTCCTCTGGGTCACATCTGCTGTCACAGGACATAAAATGTTATCTCAGACTTACCTCTATCTTCAACAAAAGAAATAGAAATTGAGTTGATAAACACTATTAACATTTAATCTACTACCTGAGTGCAAAAATAAGATGCTAAATAAAACCCTTCCAAACATGCAGAGTTAATAAATCCACACTCTTCAAAAGAGGGACTGAAAAGGCAAACATTAATTTGCAATGTGTGCCAGTAAGTAGCTTACCTTCTCGTGAACTCAAATTTGATGATTTTGTTGGCTCTTCAAGCCAAAAACTGCTTGCACCTTAGCGGTTTGCCAGAGGGAAAGCAAACTAAAGCACTGTAAAAAGTGTAACTATTGAAGAATAAGCAAGTGCGTATTTCAACAAAATAATTATACAATGTCATAAAGCTGGGGTAATTATAAATAGTGAACCTTATTAAAATAGAAGAATTTTTGCTCTTTCATATTAATTATGGAAAACATTACCTTTCAAACACAGTTTTATTAAATGACTTCTTGTCCAAGCAGATTTCAATAATACAATGTAAAATGGGAAAACGTCCTTAAACTTTGTCTTTTCCCAAAACACTGGGACAATTATGAAGACAGTCACAACCTGACTTACTTACCCAAACTCTGAAAAGTTTGTAATCCTCTGAAAAGAGGATTACAGAAGCCCACAAAGACACAGTGGTCTTCGCTCCTTCTCCTTCTATTTCTAGAATAAGCTCTGCTTGGAAGTCAGGAGAGGAACTCCACTTGTGAGCAGATTTTCAATTCATTATGTTTGTCGCAACCTAAATTAGAGGCAGCACTAGTCTCTCAAGGCTGCACCTTCTGTGTTTCTGGAGGATATATGGAGGGAGAAACTAGCAGGAAGCACAAATTACCTTTAAGTGTTTTATGTGAAAAACTGTTAAATATGCTTATTATTTAAATGATAATATTCACTATTGGTATAATAAGGCCAGCAATGTGAAAAGTAACCTCTGAAGGTGATACTCATTTTCTCATTTTACTTGTTGGTATATAATCCACACACGTTTGATGGCTTCAAACCAAACAAAGTCAAAAGCACGGGAAGACATTTTTAAGGCAAAAGGAAAAACCTTCCTGAAACCAGTAGGAGAAGTGCAATTTCCAAACACCCATTTAAAAGTATTTCTCCAGTGAAAAAAAAAAAAAAAGATAAAAAACACCTGAAATAATCCTGAACACCACTGTTCACCCCTGGGAATTTACATTGCAAACCATGATTCCCATCGCAAAGTAAAAGGCACCTGCAGAAATGCAATTGCTGTAGGAAATGTATCAAGGATACCAATTCCACACTACATGACTGTAGCTCGACACAGTGCATGGTGCCCTTGGCTAAGCTGGACACGACCTGGTCCTGAAGAGCACAGTCATGTTGAACGTAGGGCAAGACAGCTGCAGAGCTGCACACCGAGAAGCTCCTCACTCATGAGGCTGGAGAACCAAATCTAGAATTCCTCAGCATTTTGGATGGCTGGGAACACAGGTGGAGGAGTGAAAACCAAATGCAGGGAAAGAGGAGACAAGGAAATCTTGTGAAACAGCAATGGCCCAGGCTCTGGTATTGTATCAACTATGTTCTTAGTGAGATGCAAGAAAGGACAGTAAGACTGGAAGCTAGCAATCCATCACATAGGGCATTATTCTAGTTATTACAGGCACTGAATCAATTTTAGATCTACTATATGGGAGACAGTAAAATATTCCCTTTTATAGGTTGCCTTTCCAGGAGATATGCATGACAACAAGTACGACACAGATAAGGAAAGGAAAGCAAAAAGCACAGTAGAGGCAGAGAAAGCAAGGTGGCCTTAGCAAACAAAGGACAAAGGGAGGAGTGTCACGCGAGATAAAAATTAAAATATATTTGTGTGAAAACTCTGTCTTGACATATTGCATCTTGGCAACGTTCTCACAGAGAAAAATGTTCTCACAGGAAAAAAAAAAAAAAGACATTTTCCAGTTCAAAAGGGAGGTTGACTTGTTTTGTTCCAACTCATTTGAAATGGGTAGCTGACGGGAGACAAAACTAATGTCTCTTCAAATATTTTATTTTAAATTTGAATATATTTTTAGATCAGAAAGAATGTACTTTTCAAATCCTGAAAAACAACTTTTCTTGAGCTGATGGGTAAAGCTTAGAACAGAAAGAAACAGAAAGTTTGGCTGTTGTTCTGCATTTCAGTCTAACGAACGGTCAGGTATCTATCTTCTCAAATGCAACAACAAAAGGCAGCAGCAGCAGCAGTGCTGGTGAGTGCTGGCATCACCAGCAAGTGGCTGAACCTGTATTCTCAACTAGGCATCTTATGGCTGAGTCCCACAAGGTGCTAATACAGAGTTCAAGAGCACAACACAAAAGCCTTCACCTCTCCCCCAGTATCAAAACCATTTCTGTATCTCAGACCAAACACAGAATATGTGTTGCTAACAGTGACTTGTATTATTCACCAAAGACTCTTTCCTATCTCAACATCAAAAATGATGTTTTAATAAGATATGTCATTCTTGATAGCTACACAATAATCACATTTCTTTTGTATTGTTAATTATTTACCATTTTGTGGAAATCACAACATGAGTGCTTAGTATTTACATACTAGAACTAATTCTTCAAAAATACACTGAGATATTATTGACACAAACATTCAAGCCTTAGGTCACAAACTTTATCTGTAGTATGTGGTATTAATTCACTGATAATCATATTTGCATGAACTATATATTCTGCACTTAATAGATTTTTTTATCTAAAGATAGAAAGTAAATATTACTTAAATTAGTCAGCAAATCAATGCAGTTTTGAAATAATAGAGTTAAAAATTTTAAGTGCAGTAGAATATCAAAAAAAAAGGAAAAGTAACTGTGACACTAGATTTTCTCTAATGGCATTAAACATACAAATATCTAATTCAACGTTTTAGATATATGTTTTGTAAAAGACCTATAACTAAATTGTATAGACACAGACAGCTCAGTTGTCCTTCTCATTCGCAATGAAGGAAACAGGTATATGTATTTCTTTGGAAAGAATAACAATCATATATGTTTCAGGATAATTAACAGGACTGTGAAAAGCCATCTAAATTGTTCTGTGCTTTATCTCCTGTATTATCTCTGTATTTTAAAATGCCACTATATTTTTTTCCCCCACTACACATGAAAGGCCTCCCTGTGACATTCGGCATAAGCAAAACCCTTCAGATATGAATGAATACTGTGGAGATTTTCCTCTTCATTTCAGTAAGTGATGACAGGGCAGACAGAAGGCAATTGCAGTAAGCTGCACACATGTTGGAACTGTAACCAGGCTCCGTTTTAGTGTACTTCAGGGCGTGCAGGATTTACATCATACCATCAATTTTCTATTATTCTAATGTCATTATGAAAACTCAAAACACAACTTTGAGATTCTTGAGAAATGAACGCGATTCAACCTGAACTGTACTACTGCATAGTAAACAGTGTATTTTTATAGCAAGTCTAAACAGTAAGGACATAATAATGATGTGCAGTAACTTCCTTATTCTTCAGAAACAAGAAATCAAGGTCTTATCCAAAAGAGAGCTATCTAACAAATACAGAAAGAACAAGCCAAATGAAAAATCGTCAATGGAGCTTACAGGATGCATATTTAGCAGAGTTAAAGACAGTCTGAGCACAGGCACATGGGCACACACGTACACAGCGAAAAAATTATTTTCCTTATTAAGCATGTGCTTTATTCTCCATCTGCAAGCAGTACTCCTCGCTAACTAAGGGAGTGACAAGCCGTCACGTCAAGATACAAGGTCTCCAGCTGCCCGACCAAAGAGTGTGCACACCCTGAATTGCTGGCAAATGGTTTCTGCAAGATGAAACTCTGTCTGAAATTGCTAGTTGAAAATTCCATCTCACGCTCAGTGAGCAGACAAAAATACTGAGCGTGTTGGAAAATGAGCACAGTCAGCTGTATCTTTCCTGGATTATTTTACATAAATATTGGATTTGGGGTTTTGACAGTGCTTATTTGTGCTTTTAGACAATAATGGTCATTAAGTTAGTTAAAAGAAAGGGGTGAGACATAGAGATGGACAAAAACATATACTTGTTCGAATAAACTAGAATCTACTTTCTGAATACAAAGCACTAGCGAGGGAAAGGAGACATCAGATTCTCCTGAGATTATTTGCTACCATAACATCTCCCAAACTTGCTCAAATTCCTAGCCACGTAGGGTTTTACAGTTCGATCATGAGAAACTGCCTATTTATTCTGCCCAGTGAGTGCCAGTCAGAGGCCAATAGCCCTACAAACAGAGCTATACGTACATTAAAATTCATATAGGCAGGAGTGCTGATTAGGTGACTAACATGTTTTCGAAAGCAGGTTTATCAAACTTAGATAATTAGCTGCTTAACTCAGTAAGACATGCCTGAAGTAAGCCACCCAAGACATCCATCCATGTGTAGCAAAAGGCCTCTATGTGTCTTCTAAAACCCTGACTTTGGACATGAAAAAGTTACTCTTTCAAAAATGTGCCTGTCAAAAATGCTCTGTTTACAAGAAAAGAAAATATTGGAGTTACAAATCCAAACTGGAATCCAACATCCAAGCTATAAATTCTCCATCTTGCTCACAGTAATAAACAGTTTTACATGTCAACTTTCTCTTCTCAGTGACAACAATATTCATTTTCAGCTTGCTGGCTCTAGAAAGATTACAGACTTGAAAGACAATATAAATGTTTCCAAGTATGAATCTAAGTAAACACCCTCCTAAAATTTCTCTGAAGTCAGTTCTGAGTGATGGAGCTACTAAGAAAATAACCACATGTAACAACATATATGATACTTGTATGTATCAACAAGTGCACAGCTAGATGCTCACATCCATGTTTTAACATTCCCAGGTGTTTTCTATTGCTATAATGACTCACAAATAATTCTCCCTGATCTTAATGTACATATAACTAGCCCTAACAAAAAGACTGTTCTATGCTTAGCTTGCTGGATCTGATAATTTTTCTTGCTGCTGTTTTTCTAATCCTCACTGCATAGTGGTGAGCGGCAATGAGTTATTCAACAAAACAGTTCCCTCCCCTCCTTAAGAAGATAGTGAGCAGGAAACTAGATATTGCACCAGGCAGCTCCAAAACCAGACCACCCTCTTTGCCACCACAGTAGATCCTGTTCCCCTGGAAATTGCTACTAAATGCTAGAAGCCAAAGCTGCTAAAAATTGGTTCCAGCACACAGGAATGGAAACACGTGCCTTCCTCTTGCGGTGGCGCACACAGTCAAGACCCTCCTGACGTCTCCTGCGAGGCCACGCTGTGTAGCCAGACAACGTGACTACTCTAGGAATGACCCTATTGCGCTCTGCAATTAGCTCAAACTGCTGACTGAAAATGGAAATTTATTTATGGGCCAGTCTAAACTTCATGTATCCCTTCGATCACACGGGAAGCATCCAGCAGGTAACTGTTCTCTCTAATCCCATGTGCTAAATTCTCCGCTTCCAGAGGACTTTCCAGAAGCTCCAGTCAACATGACCAAAACACAGCACTTCATTTTTCTCTCCTCAAAGTCTACCCCTTGCGCTGTTTTGCTATGTACCTGACAAAGCCAACTTACAGCACATGGCTCCGCTTTGACTTCGCTTTCCTCGCATGTCCAAGGCAAAACCAAACTTGTGTGTGTATTGTGTGATTTTTTCCATGCTTCTCCCAAGAAGCAAGCTCCCAGTGCTCCCGTGCATCAGGCCAACGGTCTGTGTTCATTTATTGCCTCACTAAAATAAATAATTCTTACAGGCATTCCCTTAAGCTACATGCTAGAAATACACTCTCAAAAGAGCAAAAAAAAAATCGTATAAGAAAATAAACTTAAGTTAATTCTTTTCTATAGGTCTCCTTATAAGATTTCTCTTCTCAGACTTTCATCCCTACAGGTCAAAGATATTCTGGCAGATGTGTGTCAGTCAGGCAGAGTTTATTTCTTAAATAATAAATAGAAGCTGCTTCTCTTCAGAAATGAACAGCTATTACAAAGCAGTCTGGCTTTGCAAGGGATAGTCTTCACCATCTCTTCTTACACTAATAAATAAGGCATGGTGAGGAAAGTGAAGACAAAGCACTAGAACATAGGCAGGGGAACCGCAGCCCAGTGACCTTGGCACAGCAGCGCATCAACACATAAAATCTCTAGGCCAAGATAGAGGAGCTTTATTAGAGAGGAAGAAAGAGGTTTAATGGCTTAATTTGAATTAAACGATTGGATAGCAGATTCCCACTTACAGCTTGGAAATAACTCACTAAGACGGGATCAATGTTCACGGGACAGGCTTCTGAAGAGGGCTCTCTGCTCAGAGCAAATGCCAAATTTGAGTCACTGCACTTTTGATATGAAATGCAGAAATATAAACACATGGTGAGAGCAGTAAAGAATATTGCAAGAAGGCTACATTTCTCTTCTGTGATTTGCACATTCACAGCCCAACATACATGTAGTCACATACATTAGACTGTTAGCATAACAGGAACCAAGTATCTTCCCTCCAATGAACCCATTATTTTAGCTGAAGTTGTGAAGCAGGAGAGGCTTAATTCAGTTAAATCAGTCTGATCAGGTAAGTTTTTCCTTGGAAGACAGTAAAACAAAACCCTAGTGCCAAATCTATTCCTGTCTAAAAGCTGGTCATTTATGACTGGAAAAAAGTCAGGTGACTCACAGAAAAGGAATCTTTTAAACTGAATTATATTAAATGGTGATTGAAAAGAAAATAGGCTACCATACTGAAGTAAACTAATTATATTTAATATTCAGAAATGATTAGGGATAATCAACTCGTTAACTTTATCTATTAAGTTAATCTATTAACTCAGTCTTTCTGCAGTATAGTTGGCTTGTGTAATAGTCACAGTAAATTTCAAGATTGGCAAGAAAGTTTTAACGACTTTTGATTAATGGATCATTTTCTTTTTATAAATACACAGAAAATTAAAAACACCTGGAATCTGCAGAATGGCTTTGTACGTAAGATGTTTTTAGTACAAGTTCCATCAATCCAAAGAATTTATCTTGCACTTTATTTGACAGAGGTGACTAAACTTTCTGACTGAGGTGACCAGGTTACTCAAACAGTAATCCAGACTTCCATTAGCATGAAACAAAAGAAATGCCTGGCCCCTGAAGTCTTGAAACCTTTTTTTTCCCTTCTGTTAGATGGACACGAAGAATCAATAGGACCTATGGATTAGTATACAGAACACTAAAACAAATGCATCATAAACATTTCAGAGTTTTACAGCAAATTAGACAAGTACGTAGTATGACAGTGTCACAGCAATCATTCTTTTTTCATTATGAAAAGTCTCTATTATAGAACATTGGTACTACAGCTTGGGCATTTGGTGTCCTTTACCACTACACCACCTACTTCACACACATATTGTTAAGTGTGTGATTATAATACCAAGAAAAAAAATAAAGTTTGTTAAAAGCAGCAGAAGAAAAATAAGAAAATATTCAGGCTTAAGTTCTAACCAAATTTTACTTTAAGAAATCCATAAATAATTAAAATCAGAGAATTTGAGTTGGAAAGTTAACTACAGCTTTCACAGCCAGAGACATTATCCATTCATGCAAAAGATAAAAGGGGAAAAAAGTATGTTTGATACATCACAGATGTCTTCTATTACCTGTAATTATCCATTTTCAGACCAAGCAGGGAACAAAAGACCTACTAGGAACAATAGTTAGCTGCCTGCTCAAAGGCAGCAGCATAGTACTCTTTCAAGTGCCTGACGTTCATCTGCAAGGAAAAACCAGCAATCACCCTGCTACCCGGATACAGAGGCTTGCTTTACCCTGTGAAAGTTTTAAATTAAATGCAAGTTTAAAAAAGATACCTTTTTTAAAAGTCTATCTTTCTTGAAATATATTTTGTGATAAATTCATTCAAAGTTATATCCTGACAAAGCTTAAATAACTCCATATACTTTATAGCAACAGGTGATTTCTGGATTAGTGAAGTTAGTCCTTAGCCCAAACACCAAGTATATAAACCTTTTTTTTTTAATATCTGTTTTTAAAAATTACACTTTTGCCCCTACTATTCCAACAGAAAGCTGCTTCAAACATCATATCTTTGCTATTTAACATTCCTTTTTAAAATTCTAGTTATTTCTTGTTTAAGATCATTATTTATCCATTTCATCTCGAGTAAGACCAATCTTTATGAGAAAGAAAATATCCTCTCACTCTCTCCAGTTTATATCTTATAGATTTTTTATTTCTCTTTTTATTAAGGTAAGTAAAGTTGCTCTTACAGTCTCTTCTTACAAGCCCAATTCATCATTCTCCCAGTCAGTCTTGTAGCTCACCTTAGCAGGGCTTCTAGTTTCAATTCATCTCTCTTGAATACGTAAGATAAAAGCTGTATATAGTATTTCAGGTGAAGTCTCACCTGCCTTCCTACAATGACACAAATGCTTCCCTATCTACTTTACAATGCATGCAACATTTTAAAGCTGAAACGCAGCACAGGAACAGTCCTTTTCTGATACAATCAAACATTGTCTCATTTTCGGTTGTTTCCACTTCTTAACATTGTTGCCCACACTTGACATTTCTGCTGTTCAGCTCAGCTACCAGACCCAGGGTTCATCATCCTTGGAGTAGACTACACTTTAGCTAATACCGAATTTTAAATCATTATATCTTTCTTAATTTGTGAAGTTCTAATACAAATGTTCACAGACTCAGGCTATCACACAAGACTGAAGAAAGACAATGTTTTAAAATAATCAGGAAAAAAAAATGTCCCTTGGTGACAGACTAACATGTCTTTCTCTTAAATATACTACCATTAAAAGGGTGGACTGAAGTATGATCCAACAATGGTCTGTTAGATTAAAAAAAAAAAAAAAGTATACGTCTACACTACTTGAAGGTGCTGGATATGAAAAAGTCTTAGTAGTGGAACAAAGTAGTAGCGGAACAAAGGCCTGAAACAAAGGATTTGGGGAGTAGGGCATTCTTGTGCTGGGCTAATCTCTTTTCCCCAACAGCAAAGAGCCGCAGCTTCCGTCCGACGGTGCTGACAGGGGAGTTAACAGCTTCAGAAAGGGATGCAGCAGCGTCAGCTTACAGAGCAAAAAGGCCTAAGCCAGCACGCTCAGCACAAAGCTCCCTGTCATTAGGTAGCAGAAATGCTGAGGAAGAAGATCTTCGGCTCCACCACTACAGCAGGCACCTTGGATTCTCCCTGCGCAAGGGAGACCCCAGCCAGTACCTTGCAAAGACACAAACTCGTAATAATAGATCATTACCATAAACCACAGACTAATTTGAAGACAGACTGGTCTTTTGGGGTTTGCTTCACTCTCTAGAACATAAAACTCTCCTTTTAAATGGCATCGCTGCTGTAGAGCGCAGGAAGATTTCTCTGTAACATCACCTTTTTATAAGCTACGATCCCAAGACATGTGTCGCTTTTCCAAAAACTCTGACCTAGTTAGTGGGCTCCTAAGACTTGGCCTTTCCACTTTTTGAATTATGTCCCAAATTCTGTTGCGACTCAAACATTTTTGAAGTCTCAAGAATATCGGGAGGGCAGATTTCAGACATATTTAAAGTAGACTATTTCTTCTCCTACATGAAGTCAATTTTGAGCTTTCCCACAAGAATGCAAGAGATATTTCTGCCAACACTATATATTTTTCAAACTCTGCTTTCCAATACATGCTTTTTTGTTGCTTTTCTGGCTAGTATGTAAGTCTGAAAACACCTTTCTCTTCTTGCTAATTTGTACCGTATTGAACAACAGCCAGTATGATTTCCCATTTTTTCCCTTTGATAATTTAGCAACCTAATTTTACTCTGAAATTGTAATTTCCCCGCAACACCTTTCATTACTGGAGAAAAAAGAATACAGAATTAAAGAAAAAAAGTATTTACTTGTGGACTTTTTCCTCACTTCCTCTATCTTCAAAAACTATTGAAACATTAAATTCCTCACATAACCACTGCAATAAACTCTCATACTCAATACAAAAATCTCTTCTCATTTTCTTCAATTTGAGAGTTCTTCTGTCTTTCAAAGGAAAAGCTGCCGGACAAAGAAAAGAGAAGTGTTATTCTTACAAGCCTGATTTATTTTATTCACCTTTTCAAGAGAACTGAGGTAACTGTGTTACTTTCAGAAGGATTTATTGTTTCGTTTCCACTAGTATCTCCCTCTGGAGATATCAGATTTTGCTGCCTCTCTTCCTCCAAAATAGAAATAGATGGGCTAGCTAAACTGTTAGATCTTATTTCCGGATTGTCCATATTCCTTTGTCCATCAACCGAAGCTCTGTCTGCAGCAGGATCCCCGGACTAGGTCTCCTTTGTTTCTTTTTTTTTTTTTCCCCAGGATACTATATAAACATTTCAGTACCCCTGGGATCACTCAACAATTGCTTGAGGAGTTAATCAGTGCTCCTTTTATGCTTATATACCCAGTTTGGACAGCTCATTATTTAGATTAAAAATCAGACACCTAAATAGGGGGAGCCTTGCCAACAAGCTGCTGAATCAGCCAAATCTGACCTCTGATACAGCGACGAGATCTTCCTCTTGCCCAGTGCAACTAAATCCAATGGAATTAATTCATCTTTGTGCAGCTGGCCTCGAATATGAAATAGATAACTGTCCCCTCCACAAGGGAGTCTAAGACTGTGGTAGATTTACATCACTTTTGCTGTGATAGCGATTCTGCTACTTCGTCATTTATGCTGTTTGAAAACACTATGGGCTCCTCAAAGGAAAAAAGGAAAATCTCAGGAGTTTCATTCAGCGATTCACCGTATCAAGAACACATTTTTAACAAACCGTTTCTACAGCATACTTTTTCAACACAATAATCTTACACAGGATGAATACTCTGGAGGGATATTGAATAGCCCTACTTGAAACAGAGAGCCTACACTAAATAACTGCTTCAGTGCAAAACAATGTGTATCCGCCATGCACTATCCTTCAGTAGCAACCGAAGGAGAACACTTATGTTCACGTTTGAGTAGGCACTGCCCTAAGTCTCTGTTGGCAATGGCGTCTGGGAGCTGACTCATCTTTTCATTCTTTTACCTCCCTCCTACTCCGGCTTTCCTATTTTGGGGATAAATATATAAATCAGAGCTCTGGGGGTACCATTTACATGCAACATGTGCTATGAAGAAGCACCAAGAAATAATTACTCCTTTTCCTCGGTGAGATGGTCTAAGAAGAGAGTTACAAAGCTGGAAGGGCAGGACCCATAACGAAGGCCCTACTTCCAACAGGCACCCTGTGCACCTGTAACATCATTTTTACCTCACTGAAAAGTCCAAGCTGCTTCTCCCACCTTGCCAGATGATGCCAATTACAGGGTACTTCTTTCAAAAACAAATTTATTTTAGGCATGTGAAAATGTGGTCTTGCTTTTGCAATTGCAATTCCGACACTAACTTCAATGAAAATAAGATTCATGCAAATGGCATTCTTCACAAAACACATCTTTAGCTGGGAGAAAACTGATATGGGTGCACGATAATAGTCTTAATAAGCACAAGCTTACTGCAAAGAGGAAGAGAAAAATCTCTGTGTCCCTGGGGTATTAGCCATAGAGTAATGGATTTAAATTGCGGCAAGAACAATACAGGTTAGAGAAGGAAATCATGAAACAGTGGAATAGTTTACACGAGGATAGTGAAGTCTCCAACACTGCCGATATTTAAAAGCAGATTAGACAGACGTTTGATAGTGGTGATACCAGGGATTGATTCAAGAGATCTGGTTGATGATGAAGAGTTCTGGCGAAAGCCTCCCACTCCCCCATGCCTACTCTTCAGCTGGTTGAAAAACATGGCACTGGTGCATACTCACAATGAATGCACGAGCCCACAGACACCCTGTCCATTCTCATTTCCTCAGGAAACAAGACAATTTGAAGTCAGATTTTGAACAAGGCTTGTGGGCTACCAAGAGAAAGTCTATGATAGCAGGCAGCAAGGCTAAACAAAGTCAGTCAATCCAACAGGTATCATATGACAGTTGCAATTTCATTTACACAATAAAGTAGTCACCATAGGCATGTTCTCAATATCCTTGTTAAAATGACATTCTAGACCTATACTTCAGTAGCATATAAGCCACCAACACTTCCTTAGATATTGTGGAAAAAATGCATGAAATAATAGGGACTTTATGTTCGAGCTGGCAACACAGAACAAAAATAGCTTTCTTCAGATTCCTATCTTTATTTTTGTTTGGGACATCATTGATACTAAATAAATCAAAATAAATATAAAATAACTCTATAAATTTCATGCAAGAAACTTACAGTGTCACTACTAAAAAAAATCACACAAATATTTCTTGTTGGGAAGAGAGTAATTTGAAAACAAAAGTCAACATTCTGAAGTGTGGGACAGCACAATGACGATTTGAAATTCATACTGTATTGAATTGCAAGTTACTATCTTCCAGATGGAAACCATCCGCTACCTACTTTCTGTAACAAATGGGATATCTGTCTTCACTAGACGACATAGAAGGAGTCATTGAGATCTTCTTGCGTATAACAAATTTCAAACATATGGCAATATTTGTTAGCCAATTTTCCCCACCTTTCTCCTAATACATATTCTTAGAATTATTTAAAAAAAAATTAAGGACACCAACCAAACCACTGTCCATTAATGTGGTCATAACAATTTTACTAAATATACATAATTGCTCCAATGGTTAAAGACCTAATTTACCCATCATTTCTCTGGCTGAGATGATATAGTCAACTTTTTCTCACTGTTAATTTCCCAGTTACAGAATTAAAAAAATATAAAACAACAAATTGTGATCAGGTGCCTTTTTCATCTTCACCTTTTTGTTAGTTTTAACACAGTATCTAAACTTTACCTTTAGAAAACAATTAATTGATATGTAGCTATCTACACCCTTTCTCCTTCTGTGATTGCTCCTCCTGCCTCACCATTATGTGAAATGATTCTCTTTTTAACTTAGGATGGTAAATCTCCTCATGTTGGTTTTTTTGATTTACCTGCATCTCTACCCCCTGTGTTCATCTATAATCTCTACGCTCTACTATTACTGGGATTTATTTTATTCTCTCAGCTTATGTTGGCACTGGATTCACAGTATTTTATTATAGCTATTATTTCATTACCTTTATTTATCTTTTAATATTGTGTTTTGGAATTTAGTCACATTTTTTTTTTTTATTTGTTCTTCTTTTATGAGAATCTCCTTAACACTTCAATGAGGCTCAGTAGCAGTAACAAAAACTGTGTTAATCAGTGTTTTACAAAAACACCATGGAAAAAGAAAACTATTTGATTTATGCAAAGTCCATCTTGGAAAACTTAAAAGCTGCCATTTCATTCCAACTGCATCAGGAATAGTATATGCCAGACAAAATGTGAAACTGTCTCTGTAATTGGCAAGTTCAATATACGATTTAAACAAGGCAAGTCTCAGCTCTCATGATGGCTCATCTGTGTGCTGTTTGTTGGCTCCATGAATGGTGTAAAAGAAAATGCAAAACTGTCAGTATCGCAGACAGATTTTGAAGTCAGTATGGACTCTTCTCATATGTAATATAAATGATACTTATGTCATAAATTAAAAAAAAAGTCTGCAAATGACTTCACAGTACAAATTTACCATACCTCTCACTGACATCCACGTCTTAAAATCAATCTGTACAAAATGTTTAATTCAATCTACTAAATAAAGTATATGTTACTATACTTCTAATCTGACTATTTTGTATGTCTTCGTCAGTGTTCATTCTTCAAAAGAAGTTAAAAGCGAAGATCTACAAACTACTGGGTATAATATTGAAATGATTGGACTCATGCAGTCCTCACTGAATTTTACTTTTGGGATCAACTATCCAGGAGATAAAAAAATATAAATATTTCTTTGTCAGAAATACCACTAGTGTGGCGCAACAACACACTTACTTATTTATTGTACACTGTAAAGCGATTTGGTAAGAACTACTTTGTGTATCTAGGTTCAATTTCACATTTGTTTCCACCCAGTGGTCTGGCCCAAATACAAGGTTAAGAAATATGTAAGCAAAAGCTAAGAAGTATGTTTGATCTTATAAAAATTCATGAATATTGTTACCACATGCTTTCTTCACACACAAGAAAAGAATCTAAATACCATCTGTGCAAGATAGTCTAATTAGGGGATTAGGACCACAGAAGTTGTGTTAGCTCACATGTTCAAGCGCCTGTCCCTTGACCACTTAAGGAAAAACATAGATGAAGAAGAACTGAAAATGGAGAGCAGCACCCTATTGGATTCAGTGCAGACGGGAGTTAACTAACTCGGCAAAATTTAGCTGTCCAACTCTCCCCTTGGGAGTTTTGCTTTTTTTTTTTCCTTGATGTATAATGCCTGGCCCAGCACAAGGCTTGTGAATAAACTTGGCACCAGATGAATCACATTTTAATAACTTCAAATGATATTCTGCAACAAACTGGTATTTAATGGCTGCAGCATACTACAGGGACCAATTTTTTTAGGATTTGGCACCAACAATAGAAAACCAATGATAAAAGTACATAAGTAGTTCTTAAATAAAATAAATGAGGTATAAACATAAGTAAAGACTCTATGGAATATATAAAACCCCAGATCCATTTGGAAGCAACTAATTTTAGAAATAGAAGTGATAAATGTACAAAGCAACCCTCTATTAAAACAGAGTCACTAACTAACATGCTTCACTATCAATTTAAAACTGTTTTTGTTTGCCACATCATTTTTCTTAATCACAGGATAATTTATGAATGCTAGTAATAACATGCAATCAAAAGCCTTAAAGGAAAATCATGTCTTTGTATTTGGAACACTAATTCTTACAAGTTTCAACAGTTTATTTCATATTCAACAATACTGCAGAAATTTGTACAGCTAAGCAGTGATTCAAAACATTTGTTTTTCTTTTTGGCTCACAGGAGCTCATAAGCAGAAGGGATCTATGTAACTTATTTCTCACATTCATTTTTTTCGTCTTATCATTTCTGTAATATCTGCAACAGTTCACTTACTTAGGTTAAAGAACAGTCAAAACTGTGAGACATAAAATGAATAAAATAAAAAGAACAGCTAGTCTGTTCCTCTGCTGAATACCTGCGCATCTCATCTCAACCACTTAGAAATTTATTTTCTGAAAACATTTTCCAAGCTGCAAATCTCTTGATCTCCTAGATATTAAATGTAAATGCCTATTGTGCCTATATCCAAATATATGCTCCACAAAAAGTCACAGTGCTCTGCCACAGCCCTGCAGGGAAACAGCGTAGGAAGGACCCAGAGGTCTCCAGGACCCTGGGGAACATTCCCGAGATTGGGTTATCGGGGTGCTCAGCAATGTGCAAATACTGCTCTGATAACAGAGCCTGCCCCTGGATGTGCTTTAAAAGCCAACACAGCACAGCGTGCAAGAACACACTACACTGGTGTCCTGTTACATCTGCTGCATTGATTAAGTCACAAGCATGTTTTCTCCATTTATTTTTCTCCTTTTTTAATTGCTATGATAAGGACCTCTAGTCAAAATTAAATGTTACAAGAAAAGGGAACAAAATCAAGGAAAAAGGCAAGAACATAAAGACAGCTATTACAGCTGGAGACGGAAACGAGTGTTAGTATTCACATATCCAATGTGATTGTCATTGAAACTAATTTTGATTTTCAATTTTCTCTCTTCACTGGTCTACAAGTGCTGTTGAGGACCAAAGGCTGATTACACAGAATAAAGTGCTTAAGCAATTTGGTAAAGTACAGCTGGCTATCCAGAAGAAAGGCACACTCTAAAAAATAGTTGTTTTAACTACCTAAGCTAGATTTTAAAGTATGACTTAAAAAAAGAAAGCATGGCTCTAATAACCTTCCTGAGGGGGTTTACTGTGATAAATGCTGTGATTCAGTAAACTCATTAAAACCCGAATCTCAGTACTTGGTAACTGGCCAACCCAGAGCCAAGAAGCTTCTCGCAGCACCATGACCTTGGGTCTCCCAGTGGGGCGGTCTCAGTATGGAAGGCTCAGAAGGCAGCAACACTATAACCGGGTCCCACCGCACCCCAACTCACAGTGCACACTTGCGGCTAATACTGACTAATTATATGTTGACTATAATTGGCTATAAATTGACTAATAATCCCTTCCCAGCACTGGACACGGTCGTCCTCACACACTGCCTTCTGCCACAAACTCTCGTTGCCAGCAGATGCGGGGCTGCTGCTTGCTCAGCTCATGAACGGTTGCCAGAAGAGACTTGCTACTTCAGGCTGCAGTAAATGCATCCCGGTAGAGGCCAGGTTTCTTTGCTTCTCCAGTGGCAGGAAGGAAATCCTGAATGGTGTGACTCGGAGCAGGGCTAAGGACACCAGAGCACCAGTCGCAGCCTCAGAAAAGTCAGAGCTGTGCTGCAGGGTTACACGTGCTCTCTCAAGTCCACATCACCTGCAGGGTATTCACCCCCAGCTCCCCTTCCCCTTTTCAACATACTGATGTTTGTTCTTCAAATGTTTGCACAGGGAAAATTGTGGGGATCACTGTATACATGCATTTAAACTCAAGGACGCAAAGCTAGCCAGAGAGGTTCTAAGAATAAAATAAAATAAAATAAAATAAAATAAAATAAAATAAAATAAAATAAAATAAAATAAAATAAAATAAAA
>JAUBNY010001204.1:1089338-1123841 GCA_032275445.1 Crypturellus soui
AGTTTGGAGCAAAATATTTTTACTGTGATTTTACATTACTGTTTTTCTATGAGACCTGCATAATTGTAGTTAGGTTTGTGCTGAATCAAAACTATAATTTAAGCAAGGTCTATCTGAATATAAAATATTTTCTCACATTGTCCTAACGTCCACATTATGAATGATTTTTCACAAAATAAATTCTCATATTCAACTTATCCCCAGATAATAATCATTACAAATGTGCAGAAGAAAAGAGATCAGAAGAAATGTATGAGTACTGATGTTGATGACATATTAAAGAGAGAGAAAATGCACTGAAGACAAGAAAAAAAAACAGATAATCAAAAGTGGGTCTTAATTATCTCTGAAATTTGTAGAATGAAATTAGATTTTTTATTATGTTCTATTTTTTAATTCTTGTCTTGATTAATATGAACATTTAGTTGCTATCTCCATCTGCCATTTTGTATCTTGTAAACATCATTTGACTAATCCTTAGGCAGATAGAACAAGTAAAAACTGAAGAAAAAATACATATAAATTATTTTATTACTGGTAACTAAGAGGTAGGTCTTCTGAAGCATTTCCCAATTCACTCAAAATACATACTTTACTTTTTAACACTAAGCCACTGTTTCAATTCTTGATATGTTGTGGCAGTCATTGAGATAATTTCAGTATCATTTTAAATCAAGCTGTTCAAGATTTTATTGCATTTTATACAATTCAATTGAAAAAAATCATCATGATCTATTTTTAAAAGTTGATGAGAGTTGCTGATGAAAATCACTGAGTGGCTAAAATCACTAAGTATTGAGAAATTTACTCTTAGTTCATATGCACCTGTTCAGATAAATGTTTTATTTACTCTACAACACAGATTCACCGACACCAGCAAACTACCATGATTTCTTTCACTGTGCAACTAAAAATGAAATTGGTCTAAATTGTAATTGCAAGGATGGATTGGTCAGCAAAATAGTTCACTGTTAGTCTTCCATGCTCCAATTTACCAATTTGATCCTGTTAAGCCAAACACTTGGATACACACTGAGAAGCAAGCTTCATGTATCTGAAACTCTTTGATTTCAAAGTGACATACACATGTGCTTAAATATTTTCCTAAATTATTGCTTAACTATTTGGCCTTTCTTTGAAGACAGCTTGCCAATTAATGCAAATTACTGGAGCACTTAATATAACTTCAACACCTGGGCACCAGAAATTAGGGAATATCCACTTAGTCTTTTCACATAGGCCACTGAGCAATAAATTAGGACTAATGGCCAGAATGAAACCTCTTACCTAAAATGGACAAATTGAATAGAACAAAAGAATATTAAACTTGCCTATAAATAAAGGCAAATTTAAGTAAGCACTACTATATACAGGAAATGGATGGTAAGTATCCAGGCAAAAGAAAGCTGTAATATCACAGAAATTCACAGTTAGGAGGAGAGGGCTCTTATTTTTCTCTCTAAAAATAGCTAAATAGCCAAATAGACTCTTAACATGAAAATCCAAATAAAATCTGAAAAAAAATAAAAGACAATTGAGAATTCACTTTTGTTATTTATTTCCTCATGAGCCTTTTGATTCAAGCTTTATAAGCCATGGGTTAACTCCAGCAAAATGAAGTATAGCTCAGTGTATCAGACAATGTTTTTAAGGTTGTGTTTTCAAAAATGGGCTGGTATTTTTATCCTGCCTCTCAACACAAACTCTATCACAAAAAAAAAAATGTGCATTTTCCAGGATGGATGAATTAATATGAAGTTATTAATCATTACGCTCATTACTCAAGTGCTAGTATACCCAAACGTAGCTTCCTTAGCTAGCAACGGCAGCACTAACGTAAGCTACAAGCACGAACTCATGCCCGGCCATGTGCCCATCCATGTGCACTGAATGCGTAGGAAATAATGTGGATAGGCTTAGAAACCACTGCTCTGCTATAATAATCACATAAAATAGGAACATTCAGCTTTTGACTAATCAGATTCAACACACTGAACCAGTCTGAACATGAACTCATTCAAACTCTGCCAATTTCCCGCAACCAAAACTTTTTGTATGCTCCTTATCTACTGACTTGTATCGACAAGCAAGACTGCCACGCTCATGAGCTCACGCAGCAAAACACATTTTTCTGCACAGTTACAGATCTAGAAGTGATACAAATCTGTCGCTGTCTCTTTTTTTCTCCAGCGTCCTGATTATTTGCATAATCTGGAATCACAAGAGCCTGAACCTGTAGGGGGTAAAAGCAAGAGTCAGTAACACAGTGCTCTTGTGAGAATGTATAGACAAGAACATAGTTTGGAGGCAAAGCAAGCCTCCTGTGTACTCTCTATCCATCCAATTGCAGCTTTCAACTGCAATTTTGTGCATACTCTTGGTTATCACTCTCCCCAAGAAAAAAAAATAATATAGAGAGTCAAACCTAAAAAAACAGTCCGCAAGAGCTGCCCAGGACATTACTAGAACTGTGGAACTGACTGCTGCAAAACCCGGGAAGAGTCAAAATGTGAATGCGTTCCGAGGAGGGACAACCTGCAGGCACCAGCTTCTGCTCACCAGCAGTGCGGGGACATGTTCCAAGCGTCCTTGGGTTTCTTGCACTATTTGCCTAAATATTTAATACAGACTGGATGGACTTTTGCCTGATCTATCATGGCACCTTAACATTCAGTGGGTTGTCATAAAAAAGGTGCTAGAGGAGAAGGAAAGGGAGTTAAAAAAAAAAAAAAAAGGTAGGTTCTCTTGACAAGCATTTCATATTCCATGCTCTCGACCACCCTGGGTAAAAAATACCTCCAGTCTTAGCTGCACCAGAACCAGGTTTCACACACACAGTGACAACTTTCCATACCAACCCATAGCTCCTAAGTAGTAATTCCTACCATTGGACGGAGTTATTCAAGCCTCTTCTCACTCATTCAGCTGTTAAAATCTACAAAAATTCTACAGAGGTTTTAGCTTTATATTTCATTTCCTTTGCTGAAGTAATTTCTACTCAAACAATCTGAGCAAAGACTCTAAAACTATAACCCTGGACAACATATTACATGGTTTTGTTAATAAATTATACATTATATACATTTTATTTAAGAGCTCTATAGTGTAGATGAAAATATACAATACAGTCACCAGATGTATACTTTTCCTCAAATATACAGTGATGAAATTGATATTTTTAAATTAATTTTAACAACATCAGAACTAATGGTAAGAGATGGTTGTGATAGATTACTGAGCAAAAAATCTATTTTACTTCTTTTCTAATCTCATTTTAATTATCTTTATAACCTCACAAATAATGCAAGCTGTTTTATTTAACTGTGTTTTCTCTCAGTTATACTGCAGGGCTCATGCTGGCTATTATACATCTGCAAATCAGCCAGGCTGTCTGTCTTTCCCAATATCTACTGACCAGAAGGCATAGCCCAAAAGCTAATGAGCTGCTAAACATTGCTGCCATTGGAGAGAAATGTATTGTGAATTTGCAATTTTGCAAAACACCATCCACATAACTGATGATTCCTGTCACTAGCTGCACTGTGAGATTACGATTGACTCCAAGATAACAATTAAAATGGAATACATTAAATAACTGGTTATGAATAGGAGAATCTTAAAGCTCGTCACTGACTGTGGCTACATTTCCCACATGCAGACACTTCATGAGAGCCTTAAGGATTTGTCAGGTATCATAGATGATGAATCCACAAATAAAACATATTTGGAATATTCTATAGCTTTGTTCTACTTCAGCAAATCAGAAATCTGACTTACTCTGAGATATAATCTTCTTTGGTCAGATGCCTAAGCAGAAGAAATGCTAAGTGGGTCTGAAGAAAAGTATTGCAATGCCATTATTTCACTCAGTCTTGTACTCATGCAAAATTAAATATTTGATTCACAACATTTTTAGTGCACTCAGATTCCAAAGTGGACTTTTTTGCCCTACGCTTTATACCTCGGTTCCCATTCTACCACGTAAGAGAAAGAGCCAGTTCAGAATGGGATTCACACAGAAAGAACTGTGCTCTGGGACTTCAAATGGGCTCGCATGGATGTTGTCTTCTGAATTTGGATTATCTATTTGCTAAAACTTTCAGGGCAGAAGAATGTCGCTGAAAATAATAAATGTTGAACAGGGTTTATGGGAAATCTCATGCTTTTAGCAACTTATGCAGATGACACACCAAAACCTTCTAGATTTAGGTGACGAAGATTTCTCTTTAAAAATGAAAGTGGGGATTCTTCCTAAATATAGCAACATTTGGAAATGTAGGTTTTTACATTCAACAATTCAGCGGTCAAAGTTCCTGCCCATGTATTATCACATCCTTAGGGACCACCTCTCTAAGCCATCTGGACTGTTTTCAGGTGGGTGAAAGTGGGTTCAGTGATGAGTTATCTTGTGTATTTATTACAAAATCCAGTTAACTCTTAACTGGTGACCAAAGGAAAAAGACATCTCACATTTACTTTGTTCCCTTTCACTGCATCTGCTTTTATCACCTTTGAACTCTCCTCCACTTTCCCAACTATATCATTTCTAGGATAAAATTGTTTATATTTTAGTTTTGTGAAATTAAACATAGATATTTCTGTTAACTCCCTGAATGAATGTGACTGTTCTTGTTACAGTCACGTTCCTTTACAAATAACAGTGGAGTAAGTTTTCACTGACTGTGCTTTAAGTGGGTACAGATTTGTGCACACTGACCAACTGAAGTATATGAATTCAAATTAAAATAGTAGTGGCCTTGCATGTTCTTAAAATACAAGGAGGGGACCTCCTCTTAATTAAAGTACAGTGTTCATGATGTTTAGCAAAGCCAACTATCCTTTTAACTAATTTTAAAAATAAACTATTACTCAGGTTTGCATTTCCAGCAATGGAGGTCAAGCAATTCTATATCCAAACATGCAATAAGAAAAGCCCAGGACTATTTGATCTTGTCACTGCAGACTATAGGTTTCAATGTTTTTTTCTAGTTAGAATCTTCCATCTCTGTGATTTCTGAGTACATTACTATATATGGAAGATAAAGTTGCATTAGTCCAAGGCTTAAGGTCCTCTGGAATAGGATCAAGCAAGGCTGCTAGGCTAAAGGACATATGAAAGCAAAAGCAAGACAGCATTGTACCTGGACACATTCTAAACCAGAAGCAGAAAATAAATACAGCAAAAGCTCTTTATACATTTTAGATTTCTGATGTCTTCTTATTATATTCCTTACAATGGAACTGATAGGACTGAAGGCCTTCAAATTGTATTGTATTTTTGTTGCTAGCTTGCTATGATTTGTCAGATAAATTCCAACCTTGATTTTTGCAACCAGCAAAGCATAAAGGACTAAATCTATCAACTACTGCCTTCACTTCATTCTCTGTTCTAAGGCCAAACCTCAGCTTCCAAGCAGCACTGAACATTATTAGCATCTAAGTGCAGTGGCTCATGAAATATTGGGCATTAAAATCAATCAGAATTTATCTCAGGGGCCTAGACAAAAAGGAGATGTTTCTAATGTTACGAGAGGAATTTCTGTCATGTTAGCTCATCATATATGGCAGAAATATGGACAGAATAGTACAGATACTTTCATGTGTAGGAAAAAAAGCTGATAAATGTGGATCTGGAACAATAATCAAGCAAGGAAGAAAAATAAGACAAAGCAAAACAAAACAGTAACTGCCCTGAAAACTCTCCAAGGAAACATATGACTAACAAGCTGGACTCAATTAAAGCAAAGCAAAATCCATTCCACCAGGAGATTCTCCAAGTCCCACTCATGCTTCTGTGGGCAGCTAGGTGCTGCCTAACACAATACAGGACAAAATATAAGACAATCAGAATTAAAAAGTCGCTTCAACACTCTTCTATCTGAGAAGGGATTGTGTAATCATCATTTGTTTCCAAAAGCTTTAAAGGAATGGTCGGTGCAATGTATCACTAAATTATATTTACACATCAAGCAGGCTGGAACTTAGGTTTCAAACAATTTGTCATTTGAAATATAGTGATACTACAAAAAAAAGTATATCATAACTATACACAGACACACTTTTAGTACTCTCTCTTTTAAGGTGTGAAAAAAGGTCTGTATTTTCATTTATTTAATAAAATTATCAATTATAGCTATTATTTGAGGCAGACTCATGTTAAAGATGACAAGATAATATTTTTCAAAGATTGAAAAATTGCAATCCATTCCTGAACTTGAAAACTATGCTGACATTTTCTAATTTAATTTAATCTGAAGCCCATTCAGGAGAAAACCATGTGTACAATCATTTTTTTGGAGTGAAGGTTAGTTTCAGTAGTTCTTTGCACTTAGGTTTCTTCAAACCCTAATTTACAAGAAAAAACTTACCTATTGGCAATTAACCAGGGAAAATGTTAGCAAAATTGTTAATTTTGCTGAGCAATTTAATTTTATCTCTTCCATTATAGATCTCCCTAGGTAATTGTTTTATTCCAAGTGAGGCCATTAAAGAACATATTTCAATTCTTTTATAAGAGATTACATTTGCCTGTTATTGAGGATTCCAAAGCTGAGGCCACTTTCTTGTTTAATATGGAAGTTTCCAGTTCCAAGGTTAATTCATCAATTTTTTTGCAGAATTTCTGTTTTTACTCTTCTAATCTTTATTAGAAATTTAAGTCTTGATGAGCACTGCTTGTCAAGAGTCTGCTAGAATTTCCCGAAGTTCATACTTCTATTCTGTACAGAATTCTTTTAAGTCCAGATCTAGCTTTTGACATTAATTTCTTACAGTTTTATTATATTATATAAGTGGCAACGTTCTGCGACTTTATGCACAGTTTGTCCTGAATGCTACCATATAATCAAGATGATGTTCTGCATTTGGGGGATGAACCAAGAACCTTCATGTATTTCTCCTCTTTTCTCAACAATTGCTCCTACTTGCCTTTATTAATACAGCTCTAACATGACTTCAGTGCTAAAAGTTGTACATGCATCTGACTGTATGGCTGAATAAAAGTAAATTTTAAGACCACCTTTATTGTATTTCGTTTACCGCCTTCCAAATTAAACAAATGAGAGATTTCTAAAACTTCCCCTCAATCTCAAATGCCATCAGGTATTAAAAAAGAACAAAATCCTAAAAAATAAAAAGAAAATAAAAAGATTTTATCCTACATCTACTGCTAAATCTCAACACGCTAATTAATGTAACGAGGCCATTAAGACGAGATGCGCACAGCCTTATCCTGCCAGAAACACTGCAAGGATAAATCACCTTGCTTATGGATGAGCAGTCTGGCACTTTCCCCGCTGGACACTGCGCGGGAGCAGATCAAAGGGTTAACGCACACTTTGCATTGCCCTGACAAGCAAGATATCAGCTGGTAGGTGAGAGCGTGCAGAAAAGCCCCGCCGAAGCCCAAGGAAAACAGCAGCTGTCTCCGCTCAGGGAAGACAGATTACCACCTGCCCCGTTATCTTCCACACACAATACAAGGCACGTTGGCCATTTTAAGGGGGATAACTGTACCCATATGCTGTTTAATTTTGTGCTGCACTCTGCCTACTTGTAAATACTCGTGATGGATCAGTGTAAATTGTAGATTAGCTCAGCGGTGGTGTTTAGCTAGAGGCTAAGCTGCTCGCTCACTCCATCCCCCTGAAGCCACCATCTACGGCAGCATCGCCTCGCCGGGCAAACGGCGCAGAGCAAACACGCGCCCACGCTGAAAGCGAGGAGAAGTCTTCAGGATTTTAAGGGAGAATTGTTTTAAGTCACCATCTGGAGAAAAAGCACAGGCAAGCTTTGCTTTATATAGACCTGCTGACATTTTAGCAATACACCCAGCGATATGGGTGTTCAACACCATGCCTACTGTTGTAGCTTTAAAACAAAAGAAAAATCAGAATAAAAAAATATTTCTGTTTCCCATACAGTAAGCACAAAAAAAAAGTCCTGTTGCAGCAAGTTTCCCAGTGTTAGCAGACACTGGGAAACACTTCGTTTATGATTCGAATACATGGTGAGCATGGCTTAAGAAATAAAGACACCATGTAATCAGAAATTCAACAACAACTTTTTGTTGGTTTAGACACAGTGATTCTTACAAGTTAACTGAGGGATTTTTACATTTGGAATTTGGTTCTAAGCACGTAGCTTATAATGCAGTCTGACATATATTAAGAAATATGCAAAAGAATCATTTATAGTGCAACTCTGCCATGTTGACAACCACAGCTCAACCAAGAAAGCAGACTCAGACTGAATCTTTGCAGCCCAGAAGAACTGCAAATTTTAATGTAATATGTTTGCTCTTCACATTATTTTTTTTCTGACAGACTGGAAAACAAAAAGAAAAGAAAGAAAAAAGAAAAAAGGCACTTGGGCATCGCTGGCACCAAATACAGCCCATTGTTGCCTGCCAGCCAGATGTTACCAGCTAAAAGCTGCCTCATTTACAGGCAGTATCAAGGATGTCTGAGGAAAAGACAGGAAAACATAAATGAGGAGAAGGATGAAGGATCGCAAATCTTGAGTTTTTTGAAATGTCAGTTATTTGAGGTAATGTCTAGCCAAGACTTTGTCCTAGCAGCTGTTCAGATATTCGTTTGAACAAGCATTTTGAGAAATGTTGAAATGATTATTTTGTATGACACTGTTGCATTATGGTCAAAACAGCTTGTTATTGCAAGGCTCCAAGACAATGCGCTGCGGTTTGGACCCGCAATCAAGTATTCACATATGCTGCTTCTAGTTTTGGGAAAAAATAAACCAGCAGAGTCTTGGAGGATTCAAGCTGTAAGAAAGAATTGGACATTTTCTGTGACAGTTGTGGTCACTGTTAGTTCAGGTGTGCCATTTGTGACAGCTGAGCAGAAACATAATACCGTGTCCATACCTAAGTTTAGGCTAAAATGCTGGTACAAATGACAAATTGACCATCTGGCCTTCTCTGTGAAATCTTCAAATGAGATACCAGTACTTCTTTATTCCTAAAATATATTAACTCCTTCATTGTTTATGGTTATTTGGCATTAAACTGCTGACTTAGCTGATGAAAAAAAGAAGAATTAAAAAGAAAAAGAAAAACCTAGCAAACAGTCAATATTCGCTTTTGTCTACTTCTGGTGATGACTAACAAAATTGCAAACTATTGCATATTTCAGGATTTTGATAGAAAAATCGGACCTTCCTCTCTGTCTGGTTTTACTCCGTGCAGTTCTTCACCCTCTTGGCATGTCTGCTCTTAAATAAGCCAGCTAAGACCTGATTGCCAATATCAGGCCTAGCAAACATACTGTAAATGAAACACTGCAAACTTTTTTGAGTCGTTTTTCTTTCATGTTCTCCAAAAGAAGTGTCTAATTTGCTTAATAAAATATATCTTTGAGTTTTAACAACAGGAAAATTTTAACTAATACTATGCAGTATGTCACCCTGTCCATGTCCCCAGCCACCTGTCTCGGAGTTAACACTTCGGTGTCAGAGACACAACTGCAGCTGCGCACCAACACGCCAACTTTTGCAGCTCCAACTCAGCAGAACCACAACAGCCCATTAAATGCTACCTGCAATACTTAACTGCACTCATGCAGTATTATAAACAGACCAAGAACACAGAAAACAGAAATAAACAGGACTCTGCAGGATTTTTTTTTTCAGAAATCAAGGAAGGCATATTGATCTTTTACACATATGAATTCTTCTCATGAATAAAAATATTAGGTTGACCTTTTAGAATGTTATGTTATTTGACAAGTCTTGCACACAGAAAGAGTTTATTCATTATAAAATAGGCTAATATTTTACCTGAAACCCTGCAGTAGGATGATATTTTATTGCATTAAGCTTTAAATAAAGTAAACATAAATTAAATGGGTTGGACACTAGATTAAATGTTCAAGTTTTCTTAACAGAGTCAATTCAAACAAACTTTCTTTCCAGGAAATCTTATTAAAAATAAATTATTTTTAGTTTAGTAACTTTGACAGGATAAAGCTTTTTTTTTTACATTTGATCACACGTTTCGTCCAAATTGCATAAACCAGGCAAGACACAGAGATTCTTCCTAGACATGTCTTCACTCAAACTAAACATGAGCTGAACATAAGGAACATCAGTAGACAGAAATTTAAAAGTTCGTTTGATCATTAGGTTACAGGAAGTCAAAGAAAGAGAAAAAAAAAGGAAAAGATGAGACAATCCTTCGTATCTTCACCAAATGCACACTTGGGAGGGGATTGCCAGCCCTCCTTCCCAAAGGCTAAGGTGGCTTCAGACCTGCGAGCAGGCTGAGCAGCAGCTACGGCAGAGCTGTTCCCTAGCGCCGTTCTGTGCGGAGAGCGCTGCACGGTTTGAACTCCGCAGCTCAGCCCGGTGCCTCTCGAAGCAGGTCACACTGACAGACTGGGTCCGACGGCAGCTGCGCGCGCATTTCGGCCACGTTGCACTTCTGAATGAGGTGGCAGCATTTGCGCTCGAGGGCAGAACCCAGCAGCTAGGGCTGGAACCTCTTAGGCGGGATCAGCTGCAGCCAGAGGAGCACACCTGACCTAGCCTGGCAGACGACGGTAGCTTCACACTCAGGCAGCTCCCAGCCTCTGCGGGTCTGCGCGCCCAGCGGAGGAAAGCGGAGAGAGGCGCTCTCAGGCCCTGCTTTCCGAGCCACGCAGTGACAACCTCACACTACTGCCTGGAATAACAGTCATGGACTTGAGCAGGGGGCACCTGCAGAAGCGTACCCCACAGTACGGGAATGCAATTCCCCAAGCACCCAGAAGAACCTGCGCTTGTGGCTCTCGTGGCTTCCCAGTTGGACACCTTTTCTCTGCAGAAGACTTCATCCAAAGAAGGAGCAAGCATGTGAAAAAGAATAGTCCTGTGTGTGTTGTTTTCTTCCCAACATGTATAATAACCTGAGTATCTAATTATCTTTTACCCTACGCATCTGTTATATGGATTACATTGTTTTGGGATTTCTACACCGTTGGGATTGAAGTAGCAATCCAGAGCCACGGGAGGCTGGAGGCTCTCCTCTATTAAAGGCAGGTTCTCTCAGCAGCGTTAGCCTAGTGAAGAAACATCCAGATGGAGCTATTGCAAATATAACTGGTCAGATGATTCACGTTACTGGAGACAAATTCATTCATATGAATGTCCAGGTTGTCACCTTCTCATTCGTAAGAGCGTCGACTAAATGTCCTCAGTAAAGCTGTAAACTACATGGCCATGTGGCTTTATTTCCTTGGGAAACTCTGTGAGCAGTTGCTTATCCGTGTGCACCCGAAAGGAGCAGTGGCGTAACCCCACTGCTTCTGCAACCAGGGTTCGGTCTGCGCGTGACCCGAAGGCCGGGCAGCCTCGCAGACGCAGTCGTAAGCAGCTTTGGAGCGTTTGACTACGACTCAGTGTCAGCTCGGGCAGTTTCAGGGTAAATAACTAAGTACCAAGCAACTAAGGTCACTGCCAATGGAGACAAGGCCAAAGAGACTCAGCACCCAGAACTTGCTCCATCAACACACAGGGAAAGGCCACAGCAGAGCCCTGGAGAGGCCCTCCAGCCCTCCCTACTCTCTTCCTCGGCATTCACTTTTAGGCTGGGGTACAAGCACTTTTGCTCCTCTGAACACTGGATTTTATTCTAAGGCTAGTACAGAAAAGAGGGTGAAAACAAAGCAAGTTTTCTTACTGCCTTTCTGATAGGTGTTCTGATTTTACTAAAGTATTACATAATGTTAGTACAATTCCACTCTAAAAGAGAGGGGGAAAAAAGATAATAATACATTGGGAGAAAGTAGCCACAATGATTTATATTTTCTTACTGAAGAATTTCCTTCCTAAGGAGAGAGGAATAACAGTCATTTCAGAAATCACTATATGAAAATAATAAAGTATATAGATATAAGCCAACAAACTTGGAAGTTTCACTTGCATCACTGAGATGTTATGGATAGAGCAGGCTTTTTTTTTTAAAGTCTGCTAGACTTTTTTGGAACTCTCCGAAGACTATAAATCAGTTTTTAGCCAAACTTCATTGGAAATTGACTTTTAATGGAAATGGATGTTTAATGGAAAAAAATAATACATCATTTTCATTTGGATTCTTTCAATTCAGAACTTTCTGTGTTGCTTGGAATTGCCTAGGCAGAACAAAAATATGTTCATAAATGTTTCCTCTATTTTATTTCCTCTATTTTATTTCTTTGAACTTCTCATTGCAAGTCCTTGCTTGCGAATACAAAGAGTCCTATTTAATTAACAGAAACGGTCAAGGGAGCTCACGGTGCATTTACTGGATCTCATTCTCTTCCGCACAAGTGTATTCACAAAGAAACCATTATCAAAAGCCTGATGGAGCACAGCTTTAAAAACACTTCTGCTAGATGGACACGGACTTTCCTCAGTGCCCCTCTTGAAATCTCCCTCAGGTAATAAAGTGCTGAAGTAAGAACTGTATGAGCAGTTAAAAGAGATGCTGTATTTTTCAACTCTATAGCAACCTAAAATCTATTACTTTCCCTTATAAACCGAGACGTGGTTAGCTTGGCATTGATGCTGTTTTGAACTTGCTTATAAAAGCTGATGAACCCCCCCAACCCTGATTGGAGCAGAGGGATGGCACTAGACAGTCTCCAGATCTCCTGCGCCATCTCCATGTTCCCTGTGGGGATAAAACATCCCTATGAGATTGTCAGAATCAGAGGCTCTGCTGAATTTACATCTCTAAACTGTTTTATAAAACTATTCCTAGGTTTAAACCTTACTAATTCAACTACTATCTCCCTAAAATGAAACCTGTGGCAGCAGAACTTCACACGCCCTAAATGGCAGAACAGGCATGAATATTCGGAATGGGAACAAACATGTAGGGCCAGCTCCCATGGAAGACTCCTCGGCTCTAATATAAAGTGCACAGGCAGCAAAGCCTCTGAGAGCACCTGTTTATTTCAAGCACAAAACAAACACCTTCTTTGAAATACTATTTCCTCTTTACGTACAGCTTATGATGTAGTTCATTTTTATTTTAGGTTTAGTGCTTTTTATAAGGGCCTAGCATGATGTCAGTGTATAAATAAACTGATATTCTCCCAAGGAACATCTTTGAATTTTCCAGAACAGGAATGCTATAATGAAGGCAGACCACCTTCCACTAGAGACCCTGCTTTCAGCTTAATAATGACAGACATCTCAAAAATATTGAAAAATTTCTGTTTTCCCAAAGTTCCTTTTTAAAAAAATGAACTGGGAAATGCATAGTTGGAAATGAAAAGAAAAATATCAACATTAGTCTATACTTGAGAGTCCTGCTCACACTGGTAAGTCATAATTACACTGTAGTCAATTAACGTGAAACTTTACTAGAGCTCTAAATTTTAGGAATCTAACAGCTCTTGTCAATGTAAACTGTTTTATAAGAAATCTTGTATATTTTAATGTGGTTCAGTGACTTTAAGATGGAGAAATACTTACAATGAAGACAATGTTTATCTCTGTGGTCCAAAAGACATTCTTTTATCTTTCAAATTGCACACATCCAGATCATATGAAGTTTAAAATAAGTTGAAATAAAACACCAAACATTCAAGCATCAAACTTGCTACATCAACATTCTTCTGACAGAGGCAATAATTCCTTGTGTTACAATTCTGACCTAAATCTTACAGTGTTTACTATACTATACTATTTGCAAATAGAGATGTTTTTATTATTCTGAATCAAAGTTTTAATCTTTTTTCTACAAAAAACAAACAAACACAAAAAACAGAAATCAGCTTGAAGAAAATTATTCACAGGAAAATAATGCATTACTTTATTTTTAGCTAATTATTGTGGTTTTGCAAGTTGACCAAACTTGCTGTAGTTTTGAAGACAGAGGACAAACTGTTCACATGAATTTTTACCATCTCCCCATGCAAGAATTTCCAAGTAAAATTTGATCCCTATTTCAGGCTCATTTTTGGTATTGCTACTTCACAGTTATTGAAACTATTAAGCAACTTTTGAGCTGACAGCCACCCATAAACAATAAGTGACAGAGGGAAATGTCAAAAGACGAACGTTAACTGAATCTGTTACAAGAATATCTAAGTCTGTTTTGAACTGTTGCAGTTACTTGGGTTTTGTGCAGCTCATCTAAAAGTGGAACCACATAACTCTGGAAATTAAAATTCTTTCCTACCTTCAGCAGTTGTTACCAAATCTCTAAGTAACACACAGACAACACGTATAAAGACTTTTTATTCTGTAATTCTGAATCCTAGTTCTAATTTTTATCAAATTTCAAAAGATTTTATTTGAAATGAAATTTGTAAAGTCATTGAAAATATTTTACTTAGTTCCTGAAAAATAAGCAACAATAAGATGTTGGCATATACACTGTAAACTCAAGCAACGCTGCTCTATTAGAATGACTGACGTCTCAAATACTTGTAATAAACACTTAATTGGCATTTTCTTTTCAGACTACTTTATAAAGCACCACCTTTGCCTTTGCTTTATAGAATTTCAATACAAAAATATCTCAGTGTGGTGAGTAACAGCTCTTTAGATAAATATTCTAGAGATCAGGATAGAAAAGTTAGTTCATTTATTCAAGGCCACAAAACAAATTAAATCTGAAACATGCTGTAGTTTCCTTAAGACTCTGTCAGAAGCCCTTTAAAAGCCTGCTTGTTCTTTAAAGCCAGTTTCACTCTCACAGTTTTATCAGAAAACTTCAAGATATGGTTAAGACTTCACTGATGCAGAGAGATCTAAATAACTAAAATTAAATAGATAGGACACTTTAATGTAAATGTCCTTTTTAAAAAAAGACTAATAAGTTTGTAACCTTTTAGATAGTAGAGGCAAGTAACACTTGTTTTATGGTATTTTTTATAGAAAGAAATTTAACAACACGTCCTTGAGTTTTTCTTTTCTTTTTTTTTTTTTAATACCATAACTTACACTGTATGTTCATACATTCAAATATTTGGTATACTACATTTTGAATCTGTACATATACAAATATGTCTTCTAAAATGAATGAAGAACATGTCAGAGAGATTCTATAGGTAGTGCTAACCTATACTGGGGATATGAATTTATTTATACTGCTTCACATTTGTAGAGCTGTTCACAAATCACAGGCTAGACCAGCACTGACCACTCTGACAACACGGAATGAAGAGTAGCTGGAAGGATGTTTCTCCCAAGTATCTAAAATGAAGGATGTGCTCATTACTTGGCCTGTTCAACACTCAATGATTTTATCAAAAAATGCACCCAACACGATGCAGACAACCAAGCAAGTAAAACAATCTAGCAATGCACTGCCAATAGTTTCATATGTGGATTAGGGAAATAGTCAATATGCCACATAATAAATATGGATATGGGCCACCCAGGGTAAGAAACAACCTACAGCTCAGATCTAATATAACTGTAGCAATAATGTTATCCAAGTACTGTAGTCTGTGAAAAAAAAAAACTGTAGCAGTTGGATTGAACTTTGTTGTGGGCATGACATTCAGGTTTAGCTTGTGTATTTTCATTATCTTTAGAGATATTCCAGGTGAAACTAAACTAACAGTCTGTACTCTTTGTACTAGTTTACTTATATAGACTAAACTTAGTTAGTTCACATAGATTTACCCCAATTTGAGAAGAAAGATGTGTAAAGAAAGAAAAATAGCACATGAAAGCAGCTTCAGGGACATGCAAGTTTCTTGAGATAACCAGGCCTTCAGAGGAAAATAAGGAAAAATAAAAAGTATCTTTAACAGCTCTTTCACTGGAAACTTGCCCAAGGCTGAAGTAAAAGCTGTGTACAGAATTCCATGGAAGACACAAAAATATTCTCCCGATCATTAAGATAAATGACAGCCCTTCACATTAACATTTCCCAACCCTAAGGAGGAAGAAAAGAGTATATCCGTTCCTGACTACCAGAAAGTAAACAAATAACTGAAAAGCTATTGGATTTCCCAATTAAAAAGAACTTTCTGCCCACTCACTAACAGAGGCGTTTGACAGTATCAGCAGAATACCGCACACAAATCGCTTTTGTCCTCAATTATCTGTTCTTCCCACTTCAGCTTGAACTCAAATTCAGACATGTCAAAAATAATTCCTGATTCCTTAACATTCTTATAACTTTATACGGCTAAATGATAACCAAAGGAAGTTCTTTATATGACACTTCTTTCAAAATCCTTCTGTGCTTAATAAAAACATCTGTTGAACTGCAGGCAGTTGGATTCTGTTCCATAAATGAATAAGTTTGGGTGCCTACAAAAGATCACATTGTAAAAGAAATCCTGGGACATGCACAGAAATGGACTTGGATGTAAACAGCTGGAGACACAATGATTAACTGATAAATACACAACTGTTCCCCCCTCCCCCCTCCAAAAAAAAAAAAAAAAAACTCTATTAAACCTTGAAAACAGAAGAGAAGCTTGAAAAAGATGTCCCATTCCCAGGACACCAAAATGTCCAAAATGTTCCTAATTAAGAAAAGAGAGAGCGAGTCCCAGCAAAGTCTGAAAGTAAATAAAGTCCTTTTAAACGTCAAGGAACGAAAACCCCTTATGTTCTCCACATGGTACCATTATGTTTATCACTAGTTCTAATTATAAGCTGTATTACAGAGGATTCTTTATGGAAAGTTTGGTTAACATATCTTTTCTTTTGCACCACCAATAAATAATCCTTACTATAAAACAGAGCTGCAAGAGAAATAATAGCCCTCTACTGGCTACCTTTTACGGGGACTTAATTAGAACTTAATTGCTGAACTACTGCTTTTCTAAACCAAACAGTAAAGCATGCTCACAAGACATTCACGTATTCTGACCATCGCAGTGATCATCAATGACTGCTTAACACTGTTCAGAAAAAAAGTTTATTATGTTGCCAAAATGAATGGTTCTACCTTCTATTTTGTTGTTACCATGAAGGAACAGTTGCCTCACATCAGTATGAAGCTTAGTTCTCCCCACTCTAACACAATGCAACTTGTGCGTGTGTTTTTCCCCCCATGAAAAGGGTGAGGGCCTTCCGACAGCATTTTATGGAGTCTTTTGGATAAAATCCTCTGGTCTTCTTTCCTCCTAATTAGCCCCAGGAACAGCGCCGGTCCTTCCTGATCCTTGCTGTAGATGTTACCTTTCCAAGCACATCCTGAACTTCCTCAGGAAGGTAACTACAGTTGCAAAACTAGCCATAACCTTTTATGGAAGCAGTAGCCCTTTTAGAGATGATATAACAAATCTAAGATGAAAATATATAAAATGTTTGGGCTCATGAAAGCTATTTACTGCATGAAATAATTTAAAATGCATTTTTGTAATATATATTTTAGGCAGGATTTCTCCATGTATTAAAATAATATGGTTTTAAACAAGATGCCTGAATCCATTTTTTTTAAGTTTTTTTTTGAGATATATGAAACCCATATACTGCACACACACGTTCAACTAAAATATATTTTTAAACAAAATACTAGAATATATTTAAAAAAAATCAGTATAAGAACATTAGAGCATGTTAAATTGCAACATTAATTACCTAAAAACTAAAAACACTGATATGTCTTCAGGCTCCATTCACTTGTTTTGTTTGTGCTTGCAAAGAAAAGCATACTTAAAGCATACATAACTGTATGCTTTCTGAAGTGTGACACTCTGCTACATTTATAAATTGACCTGAAGAACCTATCCGTGATTTACTCCCACTACACATACATGTTTCAAATGTGCTTCCTACTCATCAGCCAGAAGAGTCTCTGATGTATCTACAGTACGAATAATCAGACAAAAATAAGCAGCAGGCCTTAGACCCAGTAAGCCCTATGCCTCAACAAATCATCTTAACCGAAGTACTACTGTTCGGGGGAAGTAATTTTATTTCTCTAAATCATTGGAAGAGAAGGACAAAAACTTAAATAATTAACTACAGGAATAGCGAGATCACTTCTCTTTAATTTATCTTGCTATGCTTCAGGACTCCTCCACAACACACTGCTGAGTTTCTGATCAAAAGCATTCGCCAGCAGGAGCAATTCTCCATTTGCTTTCGCACAGGAAGTATTTACTGCACTTCAGAAAGGCCCTCAACACAGTTCAAAAAAAGCATCTTCAGAAATAATGGACGGGCAAAATTTTATCTAGCTTAGCCAGACCTATAAATAAGAGCTTTCCTGTTTTGCGCTGGGTAGACGACCCTCTTTCTGGCCAGACTGCAGCTGCCTCTGCAAGGGAGCCCTCAGACAGGAGCTTCCCCCGAGGAGGCTGCGCAGAGCACCCCGAGCCGTCGACCCCGCTGCCGCGTGGGGACAAAGCGTCACTCACCACGAAGGGTCACACTTCCCATTCAAGATGCCACACTAAGAGAACAGAAAGTAAGGGTAACTACGAAGAATCTGGGGGAAAAAAATCAGAAAAAGGGCATAAGGGGCAGGGGACACTGAGGCCTGAGGCCTTGGCACCTTCTGCCGCTGGCCAAAAGGGCCCATTTTTCCCTCGGAAGTCCATCTGGCGCTTGTGCTGCAGCTGAGTGCCCACGGGCAGCCGCGGGCAAGGAGGAAACGGTCTCTGTGTGTGCCTGTGTGCGTGTGATATGCACAAATCAGAGCACAAGAGCTTCTAAGTGAAACCTGCTAGGCACGCTGCAGCGTGCAAGCAACCACTTCTGAATGTTTCCTGCTCTTTTGGTGGTCTTTGGATTTACAAGATGCCATCGAAATGAGTTACAGGCAAAAAGACAGTAACTGAAGCCTGGAGAATAGTCAGTGTTTTCAGATGCCCACCCCAGATCAGTTGGCACTTTCTACTCTCCTCTTTATCTGCAAGCACAAGGACATGACACAGAACCTCGTCCAGTCTCATATATCATCAGTTCACCTCCAAGGCAGGAGTGTGTCACGTAAATGGGAAAATCAGCCAAAAATGCTCATCTCCTTATGTCATCAAAATGTGACTTAAGCCATCTACATTTATTAGGAAAGAAATGTATATTGAAAACTATTACTGGCTTCTGAAAAGTTGTGCACCTGAGGTTTCAGCAGAAATTGTCTTCTGCCCCCTCCCCTACTTCTCTGGGATTTATTAATCTGTGCACTATATGAATAAATATGTATTTCCTCAAAACAGAAGTGTTACCTAGGAAGCACAACCTGTCCGAACAGCAAATTGCACTCTTACTTTCTCCTCCTGTGACAAGGTTTACTGTGCTCTTAATTGAAGAATAAATGACAGCAATAAAACAAATTACAGTGCTGATTTATTTGAGCTCCCAGAGCCCTATGCAAGTTAAAATGCAGTAAAATTAGCAAGATATTATACCTGCTGATTTACTTCATAGATCCAAAACTGCTTAGAGATTTGTCACTGTTGTAACCACGGTAGGAGTAACACTGTGCATATATAGAGCAGACTAGTTCAAAAAAATGTATCTTACACTGTAGCCTTACACTATTACTTTCACTACTGCTCAGGAAATCATTATAGTATCTGACTTGTAATATTTGGTCAAGTTACCTCTTTAGGTTTGCTTTGATACCTATGAGGTTTAGATGAAGTCTCACAGGTGTATCAATTTTTTTGGAGTTGGAATCATTTGTGCAACTGTTTTTTGAATGCACACTGACATTTCCAAGTCCTTTGCATGTGTAGTCTCCCTGTTTCTGCAGTGGTCTTACCGACAATCCACTTTTTACTTCACATCCCTACTCCTATTTCCCAGTGGAACATGTACAAAATTTGTTTGACTGATTACCTAACATGATCCCACATCCTTTCCAGCATCATTCCCTTACAAAATGCGGTCCCATAATGCTAAATTTTAGACATACATCATCTGACTTCAGTTGTATGAGTCACTGCATTGAAGTGCCGTGAAGGCACTTACAGAGCCACTTGGTTCAAACAGGCACCATGGACTCACTCTCACCACTACTTCTCTGTCAGCTTCGTGTTACCGGCACATTTTTCCAGCTGGGAACAACTATTACCAAGTAAAACCAGTTTGAGCTATGTCCTTCTAATTTAGTGAATATTTCTACCTACTTTTATTATTTTATGATTTTTTTTAATGCGTTAGGAGGCAAATGGCCCCTTCTTGACTCTAAGAGCTATAGTGAGATAATTTGAAGGGAAGCAAATCTTTTTTTTTTGTCATTAGTTTATGCTTTTGTTCTATGAACTAGCCCTCCTCAGCTCATCTGATCTCCCATGTTAAAGACTGGCTTAAACCAGGTTTCTTTTTTTGCTGTAATTGAAGTCAGGGAACAATTAAACCTTCTTTTTTCTTCCCAATAACAAAATATTTCCATGCTGACAGCGTACCAGGGAAGCGAACCCAAGGACTGCGACTCCTAATTACTTCTCCCGTTTTCTATCTCCTTAACTTTGAAGCTCGGCATCCCTTCCACGAGACAGAGCAGAAACCTGCATGAGTTGCGACTCTCCCTCTGTAAGAGGGGAAATTAATTGACAGCCCCGAGGCTGAACCCATCCCTGCGAGACCGTCGCGCTTGGCTCCCGCAGCGGCCTGCAGCAGGACTGAGCACCGTGCGCAGCCCACGGAGGGAGGGAGCGTGCGACGGCCGCCTGGCTAAAAGCGGAAGCTCAGCCCTCGCAGCGCCTTCCCCAGCCGCCCTGCACGGAGCCGAGCAGAGCTGAGGGCTGCCGGAGCCCCTCAGCAGGGCTCCGCCAACCTGCGCTAACCTTGGGGAAAGACAAGACGGGGCAGCGAGTTAGGGGTGATCCCTGCCTCTGGAATGGACACCCGACGGCAGCTATGCATGATCAGGGTGTCCCTCTGCGGCCTCCCCTCTCCAGGCAGGGAAGGGTTAAGCGCACGACCATCGTGACATATCCAGCCGATCCATGAGCAGCTGGCACGAGGAAACAAAGTTGCTCATAACCATAGGGAATCGTCAATCCAGGGTCTAGAGAGATAAATCCATACAAGGAAAACCCAAAATTACACGTTTGAGAGCTAAATTTATAGCCCAGCACCACCCAAAAGGGATAACTCTGGAACATTTCAAAGGACTTGGAACGTTATTTGCAATTGGTGTTAAAAATAGCCATGAAACGTTTCAAATGGTCCTGAAAGCACAGTGAGGAAGAGCAGCCTTGTGAGCAACAAACTTTGCCGCCAGATCGCTCCGAGGTCTCAGCACAGCCCTGACAAGCGACTCTGTGGCTCTCAAGCCCAATATGTCATTTCTTCCTGCTCCAGTTTTGCTGTCCACAGAACTGCTACAGCAGAAGACTTCCTTCCTATCCAAGTGCAAGTACATCTAAACACTTGTAAAATGCCAAAATTTTGCTTTAAGACTATTTAGCAAAGGATAGTCCTTTCCATTGTATTTTAATTTACTGGTTACTCATAAAATGGTACATTTAGATAAGTAATCACATATTTTGAAGAAAATTCAGTCAGTGAAAGAGCAGCCTAGAAGACAGTTTTTAAAAAGACCTTGGCAAAGCCACATTATCAGTGGGGCCTTTCCTGTTTTAAAACCTCGCCACAGACTGTACCAAAGAGCTCATTCCACTAAAAAAACTGGAGCCGAACAAATTATCTTCAGATAAAGATGTCTATGAGAGAGACTTGCTGGTGTCTGATGAAAAATTTAAGAGCAGTGTGGTATTCAAGGAATCTGCCTAATTATTGCCATCCTGCTCCTGTGGCATTTTTAGCCTACGTACTCTGTAAACCTTGAGGAGAAAAGATCATTTACTGTTTAACCTTGAAGAAAAATCTACAAGTTTTAAAAGTTCCTGTACTTTCTATCTGTTGTACAACCATGGAGAAACGATAAGGCATTGAGCTAAATACCAGACTTTTCACACTTTCTTTCACAATTTCTTCCAGCACAGCTTTTACTAATAGGAACTGAAGAACAAAAGTAACCACGAAGGCTTTTGCATCTGGAAATGGTTACAGAAACCAAAATGGTAACTGTGTATAAAGCAGAGCATTCACATATCTGCAAGACTTGACTTTATTGAGGAACGTGGCTTAGAAAAACTATTTAACACTTTTTCTATTACAGTTTTTTGTTAAATGAAATATTCTAAAGTTGTAAATTAATAAAATAGTTCACTTCCAGGGCTTTCTTGCAGCTTATTATGAACTTTTAAACTTGAATTAAAGCATGTACACAAGTAAAATATTAAATTTCAGTCAAGATAGACCCAGCGTTAACGTTCCTCACCAATCAGTTTCGATAGGGGCACAAAGCAGCTCAGTTTAGAGAGCCCACATGTGTTTAATCTTTGATTAATTGCACAAAACTAAGAGCCTCCAGACGTATTTCTTTTAATCACAGGAAAGATATCTTTTGGTTGCTTTGTTGGTAAGGGAGAGCCAGCAGATGTGTGTCTGGTCTGAGGGGAATTTCTCCTTCTCAGGAGAAAACAGTATAAATAGGAGAGGAGCCGCCATATGCTGACTGTGCACTGCTTAGCAGATGACGTAGGGAAGCATCTACCACCACAGGGAGAGGAGCCGGGCAGTTTTCAAATTAAATTCCTTTCAAATTCAAAGCAATCAGCTGAAATCAATTTACACACAGGATCCAAGTTGGGGCAGACAGTTCTCATCAAAACAGTTTGCAGACACTAAAATGTAAATCCATCTGTACTACAAGAAATGCTGTAACTTGATGATAGCGAAATCAATTTATTTATATTTTTAAATGCAGCAAATATTTCCCTCCTCCCTCTGGGGGAAAGGTGATTTAAAATATTAATAAAATATCTCACCCTTATAAGCCGCTTGCCAAAAGCTCTGTGTTCACACACAAAAGGTCATTGGCACAATGCAAATGTATCCCTAAATTTAGCTCACAAGCAGGTGCTCCAGGACTTCAGGGAAATATGTGTTAGATGGAGAACTAGGGAAAAAGAAAAAAAAAGGGAAAAAAAAAACAGAACAGCCAAAGCTTCTTGAGCTGGTTACTCGGCGTTCTCTTTCTCTGATTTTCCATTATGCTTTTGCCTAGGTGCTATTCTTTTTCAAACATATTTTTAATCTAGGAAATGCAAAGACTACTAGAAGAAGACAAATTATCTCCCTCACTTCACCTTGTTTTATCAAGGCTTCTTCCAATGGTTGGGGGGAGAAAGCCCAAACAATTCGCCTTTCAGTTTTAAACCAGCAATGGTAAACAAGAGGCATACTAGGCTTAGTTGGAAAATGCACACAAAAATTCACCACCCAGAAGCAGGAGGAGACACTTCCCGGTCCTCCCAGTTCGCTGCGCCCCGGACCCGCCCCGGCCTCCGCTCCCTGTTCCCCAACACGGCAGCAAGGCCACGAGTCCGACTGCAGCAGACCCTTAAGGGTCTGCTGCATTTTTAAATGCAGCAAATATTTTCCTCCTCCCTCTGGGGGAAAGGTGATTTAAAATATTAATAAAATATCTCACCCTTATAAGCCGCTTGCCAAAAGCTCTGTGTTCACACACAAAAGGTCATTGGCACAATGCAGGTCTCCAGCACCTTCCTCATGTACCTGCTGGTCCTGCCCTTACTGATATTTCTAGCTGGGGTTAACACAGTCCAAATCGTTTCCCCCTGGCTTCTGCACAGCCACTTTTTAGAATCTGGTTAGCAATTCACTGTGTTGGTCTGATTCAGGAAAGGGCTTCTGTACCTGTCGGGCTCATGCTTTGGAGGCTAGACTCCTTTAAACTCTGCAATTTTAATCCAGTTCATTTGCTGCAGAAACTAATAGCTGATGAGTCTGCATCTACAAGGCACAGCGCCTTCTTCGTTCTAGGAACCGACTTCTCATTTTTGGCTTGAGGTTTCACATGGTCTTTTGACCCAGCAGAGTCTTTGCCCACAGAAAAACTGCCACCACATTCTTGCATTTATGAATCTGCTCAGACGCGTTGCAATTTCTGGCAAGACTACAAAACACATAACTTATCTGATCATCCATCATACCATACTCACCGTAACATCCCAAATTATTCATCATTTTAAGAACAGTTACAGTATCATAACCTAGCAAAGGCTTTCCAGGTTAAAGGTAGCTTAAACTCTTCTGCCTAACACAATTTCTTGCAAGATATAAAGCCACAGGAGGAGCTTTCATGGGTCAGACAACAGGTCCACTTAGCCTATTATTTTGCCCTAATATTGGCAGATAAAGGTAACAGCAGACAGCAAGTATATTGAAGTATGGAGTAATGCAAGAACGTCGCATATAACTTCAGTGCATTCCGTGACTGATCACCTCAGCTACATGCACCTTCATGGGCTTCTCTTATATGATTTTATCTAATTATTTCTTGAAGCCACTGATAACATTTGGGCCACATTCTACGGCCTTGAATTCCCCAGGTCAATAATGTACTTCATTCTTGCTCGTCATTAAACTTCTCCCTGTTAGTTTTATTAAATACACTCACTGCCTGTTACAAGCCATCTTCAAAAGGCCATAAATAATGACTAATACAGCTACCATATCTCATATCAGCCTGTTTCACAGCTGGAAGACTTAGTCTATTTAATGTTTCTTCAAAAAGAAACTATTCTAAAATTCGCTTCTTCCTTGACACCTCACACTACTCCACGGGTCACCAGGACCATGGGTCTTTTTGCTTGGAATACACAAGATGTGAACAAATTACAAATTTATACCCTGTACGCCATATTTCTTAACTGTAAAAAATAAACAAACCAAGAAAAGCTGCAGAATTAACTGCCTTAACAGAAAGTAAGTGCGATTACTCAAACAATATAGAAACTAAACAGCATCCTTAAGGTACTACATAGACTGAGACCTATCACATTCATCTTAAATTGATGTGTTTCTCCTACTCCTATTCCCATAAATCAAAGTGAGACTATTCAAAAGGTGTTTGCTTAGGAGTATGTAGGTGGGAAAAGAGTTACAGTATTCACTTCTGTGTCACAGAATGAGCAATTTGCCTTGTCTTTGCTATTAAAAGGATATATGTAACAAATGTGACAAATAATTCAAGTCCATTTTCTTATGTCCTTTTTTCACATAATTTCTACTATACCAACAAATTCAGTCTAGCTCATACTGGAAAAGAACTAAATGCATGGACATCATCTAAGATAGTTGCATCTTCTGGCCTGGATATTGTCTGCATTTCTGTCAGCAATAGTGGGAATTTTATCCTTTTTAATTTCCTTGGTGACACACCAGTATGTACTTCTAATTCCTGGCATGAATAGCAGTCTTTCATTAGAAATGCTCTGTTTTCCAGGTAGTTTTAAGTCTCAAATGCATTACCACCTAGAAAAAGCTCTCATTTCTTGCATCTGTATCATTTTTATCTACTACCGGTAAACTTCCATGTCTATGGAATTAGTTGTAGATCAAATATTACACTGACATAGAGTCTTAATAAAGATCCTCTTATTCAGATTCCAAAATACAACAAATCTTAGCATTTCAGATCTAACAAGAGAGATATAAATAACATGGGCTTTGAGTCATCTCCATGGAACAATAAAAACTCATAAAACACTAATTTTAAGTTCACAGACTATATAACATTCAGGTCTTTAAAAATTTCTCTTATGCATTCCCAAATATATAAAAGTTGTATTTTAGACAATTTTCCTTTAATTTTCCTGCCTGCTCCGCCGAGCAGGGCCCCGCGAGCCCCGCGAGCCACCCGCTCTGGGGGCGCCTCACCCCAAGGGTGCCGGGCGGCGCGCTGTCTGCGGCCTGCTCGGCGCCGCGGCAGGAATCCTCCAGCGCCCCGACACACCGGCTCTGGGGGAAGCAGGAACAAAAAGGGAGCGAGCACTCGGCGTGCCAGGAGCGCCTGTTCCACCAAAACACCCCCAAGGGACTAACTAAACCTAAACTGCCCCCGCTGGGGGACTGTTGGTTTTGGATGCAAAGGCAGAGGACCGATCTCAGCCGGTTTTCATGGAGGCAACATCTCTAAGGCCAGAAGGAATCTTATGTGCACTTTGTACTAATAAAATATTCCTATCCTCATTAGAATATTTTAAATTCCATTTCTATATTTCTTAATATTTCTAAAACAGCAGCAGCTTTAGTCATTGTATATAGTCTTTTTTATAACTAAATAGATAATAATTTATTTTCCCATGATTAGCACATGAAAATGCAGTGTGCACCAGAGGAGGCAGCCATTGGCTGCCTGCAAAGAGGATGCAGAGCAGACAAAAATGCTAAAACTCAGCTGTAACTGCTTTAGTGAGTCAATAAAATCATGCTACCATAATTTCTAAGAGCAAAACTCTTAAAATATTTTTATTAAGAAATGTGGAAATCTAGTAAAGCAGGTGTTGTGTTGTCAGCACAGGCAATACACCAGCATTACCCATACGCGCCAACGTGAAGCCTATCGCCTGCACAGAACCTGAGCACGACAGCACACGAACAGCGCGGCCTTCCTCAGCTTCATCCAACACTAGCACGATACTGTCTACTAGAACAAAGGCTTTGCTGATCGCCTGCAATATATTTAGTTCTTCTTTTCAAAGAGGAAAAGAACTGACGGCTTGGTTAAAAGAAAGGACATAATTTTCTGAGGCCATGAGTATTTCCCATCATGGAAATTCCAAAATGGTTCCAAAATGATTTCCAAAAAAAAATTCATTGTCATGCAAATGAGAAGGAGCAACCCATTTTCTGCTGGATTTCTTTCAAAATGGTATTGGCTGCACATTAGGAATCATTTAAAATATAAAACATTTACAAAAACTGAATGATCTGAATTTTGAAATTCTTGCACCATTTGCAGCTAATAATGCTAATATTTACTCAGACAGATCCTACCTTGTTCAAGATTAATGAAAAAAGCGAATTAAATCTCCAGCTAATTGAACAGCTCATATTCTACATAAAACAGGAAAAAGAATCACAGATAAGTCATCACTGATCTTTAAGATTCTGCAGCAACCTTTTCTTCATCTGCCAAAAGAATTTCAGAACAACAGGGGATATTTCTTTTTATCAACATTAATTAATGATAATGCTGATGAAACCATCCTCTCCACAGGATGGTTATCTCTATTCCTTGAAATTCAAAGGAGCTTGAAGTGTTTTTAATGATAAGAAGGCACCTGCATTGACTGTATGCCATTTTTATTCCTTTTAAAATCATTATTAAAAGCTTTTGATGTTTCTAAAACTCGAACAATGAACCTAATGCATACTGAAGACTAGGCTACAGTGAGGACTAAGTGATACGAAAGAACCATAACAAATTCTCTGGCCATAAATACATTCCTTCAAAAACTTGTTTTGACATGTCATGGGAGGGAAATAATAGGAAAGGGTCTAATTTAGGGGGAAATGTCAGATTTCTTATCTTGATTTCATCAAACAAAATCTTCTTAAATTGATTCAGCCACCTTCTCTGAAACCTGACGCAAGGCATATGTGGATTTCTTGCACAAGGATAAATTCTGTTCACTGGCAACATGACACAGAGTATTCAACATAGAGCCCTGACATGTCAGGACTCTTCTACTTGAAAATGGTTAAAAATTATGCTCTAATTCCATCCAGCAAAGGAAATCTTATTCACAGTTGGAATTTGCTGAAACATTTTCTTTTCCATTTGCACCATGCTATGAATTTCAAACACTTTAAGCTTTTTAAACATTGCTATTTTATCTTTAAACCAGGTTATATGACAGTCATGAAGGCCCATGGAAGGTCAATTTTTCTAACCATGAACTAGGATTACCAATGTAATAGTAATATCATTAAGTCTGAGTACCGTAATAGCCATAATAATTAAGGATCCCCCTTGCTGCAATATCAGATTTCTGTGCATAGACATTTCTTTATCATTTCTTTTTTTATTTTTTCACATTAGAAATTTTAATGAGCCGTGCATATTAAAAGCATAAAATAGAAATGTAAGACCAGTACTGCTTTAGAGAAGTTGAATTAGACAAAGAAATAAGAAATTTCTTGTCTTTCATCCTACATTTTACAAGCAAAAGTAAATAAAACTGGTAAAACTGGAAAATCAAGTAAGGTGTTTTTTCTTTTTTTTAATGGAAGTTGTAATTTGGATTTTAACATTTTTATTTGAGTTTTTATACTTAAGGTAGACCAAACTATGCACTTAAGACAGAGCATAGCAGTTTTTCAGAACATTTTCTCTTCCAGTAATTTTTAATGTAACAAAGAACGAGTTTTACTTCTCAGCCTTGTAGGAATGCAGCATCACTGCATCTTTCCTAGGTGTTTACTATACTATACATACAGAGAGACAGAGAGAGAGAAAGAAAAACAGACACAAATACATACATGTATTTTCTCATTTCAACACCTTTTTTTCACTCAGTCTCAAAGCTCATTTGGCCAACAGGTTTCATAGCAGTGACATGTAAGCAGGAGTTTCTAATGGTCCTTACAAATGCATCCAGTTCTGCACATGTCAGGAGGCTTGTAAAGGAAGCACAATAACTATAAGGAAAAAAATGAGTCTCCGTGTTTAAGAACTAGGCAGATGCCTTAAAGGATTATGCTGACATTCAAACTCTTGCTGTTCTTCAACTGGATGTAATGGCGGAGGCAATTGATACACCTGCTTCTACTTTCCTCTCCCACAGGTGACTACATTAGGAAAAGCAGCACATTTACAGGCAACTTTCACATCACAGTTGCACAGAGCTTTCTCCTAAATTACGTTACATTGTTTTTTAAAACATGCTTCAGAGACCGTTTTCAGTAAGCTGGACTCTCAGTTGTTGTCACAGCTGCAGACTAAAAGTTAGTTTCAAGGCAAACCTACCACTGATAAATGTTTTAAGAAGCATTACCAACAGCATTACTCTGAAACCTTTGTTGACTCAAGCAACTTTTGTTAATGCCATTACTTGTGGGCACAGCTTCACTTTTTATGTACTTTTTCCTTTGAAACGTCAGGAGGAAAGCAGGTAAACAACCCAATCTTTCTATTTAAATGCCTGCCTTTCATTTGAAAGGCACGTGAAACCGCTTTAGCAGCATGCTTTAGAAAGTGATATAGCAGTGATACTAATATTTGCTTTTTAATTTGGGATGAAAGGATAGGTATTTTGGAAGGAACAATTTGATGACGCAACTGTCCTACAGGAGCAGGTTGCAGAGTCCATCGTTGTTGCAGTACCGCCGTAAGAAAGAACACGGGAGCTTAGTAAGTCTCCTAAAAACGAGAGTCGTCTTCATTATAAATAAGAGAATTGAGTAACTTTTTGACTGAGCACTGACCATCACTAAAAGGTGATAGCTCAGGTAAGAAAATTTGCAATTTATTCACTAATTTCAGCTAGTTTTAAAGAATGATGCTGCACAGCAGCAGCCAGGAGTGCATGCTCACTAACACAGCACCTATAGTACTATATACATACAGTACATTCAGTACATGCAGAACATAGCATGACCCTTTGACAACAATATCCCCAAAAATGTCTTTGTGAGAAGGACATTAGTCTTTCACAACCACCGAAGAGATGGGACTGTTTTCCATGGGAATTAACATGAAGAGTACTTGGAGTGCTGGCCAATGCAAATTGCAAACAAATGTGTCAGCCAACATCTACATCCTATAGCTTCCTCAGTATAAGGTACCTATAGGGCACCCTCTTCCTGAGGATAGGGTGGTGTCAATGGACGTCATGGAAAACATGTCAATGGAAAATAAAATTGTTTTCCTAACAGTTACCCTACAACTTTTCAGAGCAAAGAAACATAATCTGCAATAAGGATTCATGAAGTCAGTGACTAGCAGCCATTACCAATTCCTACTTCATTCCTACTCGACTTTTCTTTAGATCTCCCAAACTCTAGGGTGGTGAGACAGGAGGAGGAATACAAGCTTACAGTTACTGTTGCAGCTCTTGGTTACTACATTCTATATGACGCTACCTAACAGATATTTGCAAGATCAAGACGTTCCTCACTTCCCTCAGAAAAGAGTACTTGTGGGGTAAGAGGAAAAGTTAAATCCTGAAGGAATCCATCCTATGACATGGCCATAACTGAATTTGCTCTTGATCAGGAGCATCTGTTCATCAGACAACTCTCAGTGACTTAAGCACCTGAAGCAGCTGCAGCCACTTTCCAGTCTGTGCATGGGTAACACTTCTGCTTCTCCAGAACTGCTTTTGCTTCTTTTGTCGAGTGAAAACTCTGTGCCACGTGCTCTAGGTGTCCCTGCTGGAGCAGGGGAGTTAGACTAGATGATCTCTAGAGATCCCTTCCAACCTCAACCATTCTGTGATTCTGTGAAAAACAACTTCTGCTTCCCAGTTGTTTATGTGATGGCCAGAAGGCTGTCTCCAGCACTTACCCGGAGAGGCACGAGCAGCTCCGGCTTGCGTTCCCGCCTGTAAAAACTGACATTTAGGGGGAGAACTACCTGATTGCCCTCTCACAGGGACAGGCCCTTTATCACGTTCTTTAGGACCTTTCACCACTGGGGAATGTGTCGGAAGTAAGTTGGAACCTGAAACCAGTTACATTCCTCCAAAACAAAACACGGTGCTAACGTAAGGAGGTCTCTGGTGATCAAAAGGCTGAGTTCAGGAAGTCAAGAAGAGGGAGGCAAACAGACCTGCAGTGGTATAAGGCTGTGAAGGGTGATTACAGTCTTATCTGATTGCCCCACTGCACATGGGTTTGGACTACCGCGCTGGAGCTCCAATCTGCTGCAGATTACTTTGGAAGATACAGTCTGAGGTTCCGTTTCAGAAACTCACCGGGATTAACGTTTCAGACAAAGACAAAACTAGTCGGCTAAAAATAAAAAATAATCGCCAAACTAAGCAGGAGTTATGTCTCCTTCTTTATTTAATTGTCTTGTAATTCAGCTTTCTGCTGGGCTCCTATTTATGCAAATTTATATCCTTCCCATTTATGAAGATCTTACAGATCTCAATTATACAGAAAATGTCATGCAATATTCAATTACCCAGCTACATTTCACAAGGCTGTGTAGCTCGGGATAGTTTTACTAGTCTCTAAAGTGTCTGGGAAATGTTAATTCTCGAAATACCAAGTGGCTAGCTATTTGATTAGGGAGAGCTACAGTCCCAGTAACACAACCGAACAGACTGCAGCCTGTGTGTGTTTAAGTAACACTCTGGCAGATTTAAGAAAGATACCACCGCGCCAACTAGAAGGCTCACCTTGTTTTTTCAAGTCATTTTATGCTAAGGCGGGGGATGGAGCACAGCTTCAAGGAAATAGCCATGGAAACTACAGGAAATACACCTGGAAAAAACATTTACTAGAGGGAAAAAAACATAATGGAGAGGCTATATCAAATTCACAGTATCCTAAGCGGACACATGGGATCTTTTTGCTTTTTGGAAGGGTCATAAGACGAAGAGTAAGAAAAGGATGTCTCTAATTCAGTTTGCTGAAAATAAATACCATTTAGATCTTGTTCAGTATTATTCATTCTGGATTACACTGTCACGACAAAGATGCATATTTGTGGAAGAAAATGCAGCATGCTTTGGATTAGATGGCATGCATACCATAGCTCATTTGCCAAAGAAAGGGTGATGAACTGCAAAAAAAAAAAAAGGAGGAAGGAACACTTCTTCCTCCCATTGTGTTCCACAGTTACTGAGGATTTTAGTCCCCTTAGTTGTAGATACCACATCTAAAGCTCTTAAAATACACATATATGTAAGAAGACAAAGCCTACTTTTAATATTTTTGCATTTCAAAAAGCTTTTATAGCTTTCTGAGATTCCTCTTCAATCCCCTGTTTGCAACTACAGAATCTACACACAGTATAAAGAAAAGACTTACGTCCATTTTATTCCATAGACAATAAACTATTTTTTGTGGATGCTCAAAGGTTAACACTGGAGATGCTTAGAAGATGAACTCTATGAAGAAATAACAGTATGAAAATTTGTTTGTAGTATTTATCTGAATCTGAAATCATATCTGCACATGAACTGAACAGCAAAAGCACTGAAGTCATCCAACTGAAGTGGCTGCAACAAGGGGGAATAAAAATGAGATGATGAATTCCGTAAAACAGTATAAAGCATGAAGAGCAGGTCCAGTGCATGGAAAGCTTTGTTTTCTTATTTTTCATTATTTTCAGTCTTCTGGTTACACTTACAAAGCACAACCAAAGGAATACACTAAACGATCTTTTGCATTTCCTAAGTGGACATCAAATAAAGGCCATTTTACTGGATAAACACACAAAAATAAAACTTGAATATAGTCTTTCTAAAGCAAAAATTGTTGACGACAACACTGTGGCATTCAAAAATGAGTGTACTGGGAAGCCAGTCAAAATGGTTTGTTGTTTTGTTGTAAACCGCTAGAATGTAACTAGAGCCTAGTAATATGATAGTATTATCTCTACGTTCCATAGATTTGGAATTTAATGTAAATTTATTCCACTAGCTTTCAATTATTTCCTTGTTCCTCACCTCTTCTGTGCTATTTAAAATATTTTGGTGCTTTTGCACTGTCACATCATTACCTTTTCTTTTAAAATTCTTTGACTATAATCTGCTGGGATACAATTAAAACTGTATAATATTACACTGCTACAGACTTCGAAACCCCGTTTCCAAACACAGACAGTGATTCTTTTCCCTTACAACAATGTGAGTATTTTCAAAATGAAAAAAAACTCGCAAATCCTGACTACATTTCAAGTTTTTGAGACTATCCTTCAATAAGTGGGTCACTTTGAAGTGGATTAGCAATTTACTGCTATTCGACTGATTAGGTGGCAAACATTTGAAGCCCGATTAGAAGATACTCATCTTTTGTTTTTCGCTTAAGTACTGGCAGAGGCACTTAAAAAACCTTCTGGTGATACTAGTGTTTCACATATACACCCAGACTTTGGCAGGAAGATTCTTACTGTAATCACGTCATGATGACTTAAGACAGGGGTCACAAACACATTTAGATACTAACAGGTAAATTGACACTGGCAATGCTAGGTAGCCAGGGCCTACCTTGTGTTTCTGGATTTTGGCAAAAAAATATGGAAAATACAGCAACACTGCACACATTTCAAAGACTTCTTTGAGGTACCTCACAAACCGAAGAACATAAGCATGGACAGAACCTTAAATCTCTTTAAGGCTCACTGAGGAGTACTAAAAGGAAATAACAGCAATAAGGTAAAATTTGATTCTCTTCACCATCAATGTCCACTCAGAACTATACCTATAGGACATGGTACCCAACATTTCTGAGTAACTGATCAACAAAAGTCCTCAAAAAATCTGAAATAAACAGCTTATGCATTTACTGGATAAGTATATTTTCAATTAGTTATGCACCAATTTTTATCAATAAAAAAAAAACAGTAACAAGCAAACTCTGTGGCCACAGATCTTAATGGGATGTATTTACTGTGTTGCATGCAATGTTCGAGGTCTTTCTGGTATATGCATTAAGAAAGTACTTGGGATCTTTGGAGAGTGTAGGTGCAACTAGGCAAAGGGCTCAAATAAATGTCCAGCATGCCAGTCTTCTTCGGCAGCCTCCTGCAGCAGTTATGAAAATCTATCTCCATGGATCAACCTTTTTCTAAAATGAAATAAGTTTCACTACTGGTGCCTAACATTACTTGTGTAAAGTTGGGAATCTAGTCAGAGCTAGTTTCCAACAGATGCTTTGTTCAGTCGAGTGGAGAGAGATATGTATTTTGAGAGAGTAATTCCTCCAGTTCCGAGTCAGCTCTTCAAGACAGCACCAGATGAACTGCCATAGATCAGAAAGGAAATCTATAAAACCTAAAATAGACCCCTAACTTTTGGATAGGAAGAATTCCTCTCATATTTAAGTATTCAAAATTGATTTTTTTTTTGGCCTAGTCACAGCCTATGAATGCTTGAAACCCTTTCATGTACACTCTCTTCCTCTAAAATGAATAGAGCTTAAAAGGGATACAGGAAGAGATAAGCCTAACAAGGTGACGTGACAACATACTTGACGGTTCCTTCCTTCAGCCAAATACGTATAACCAGACAGATAATTTGTAGGCCACTTCTTTCTGAGCAAAAATGGTCATTTTGTGTTTGTACACCTGCCCTTATTTTTTTCTAGTGCTTATTCATGCAACAATTCCAAATGTACCCTGATAGATCAAATCATAGTTTTCTTGCCTCCTATTATGGGTTCAATTTAGCATGGATATTTGGTGACTTTAAGTATACAATATCTAACAAACACTATATAATCGTAACTGCATGGAAGCATAAAAGATATACGTGAGAATGCATAAAAACATCTAGATTTGTAGAGTTATATGATACCTCTTCTATTTTCCTATTTCCTTATTATCAGGCATGTAGCAAATCTATGCATATAGTTCATTCATTGCTTTTAACTCAATATCTCCTATGAGAGGCCGTCCACATTTCATTTCCATCTCTGAATAACGCCAAGGTTGCTGCTCGAGCACTTACTTGCAACTTCCAGCGACGCATTGTGACTCACAGCTTCACCCAGGTAATTCCTGGCCACGCACACGTAGACCCCCTCATCCGGCCTGCTCTTGCG
>JAUBNY010001204.1:1123858-1151528 GCA_032275445.1 Crypturellus soui
GGAAGAACAGCGACCCGCTGGGCAGCAGCATGCGGTGCGAGCGCGGGTCGTCCTTGTCCGTCTCCACGCGCTCGCCGCCCTTGTACCACTCGATGGTTGGCGTGGGGCGCCCCTCCGCCTTGCAGTTCAGCGTTGCTGGCTCTCCTTTGGAAACAATTAAATCCGAAGGGTGCTCGACAATTCGAGGCGGGAAGTCTTCCTGCCGAAGGCGGGAGCCTGCAATATATAAAAATGGCGGGGTTTGTATTAAATCAGTGCCGTGCACGGTCATAAAGCTGGGTAACATAACAACTTACACTATCCTGCAGCCTGGGATTTCATAAGAATGGCTCTTAGCATCTTTGTTAAAGCAAGAAACAATCTCAGAACAGCTTTATGCACTTCACTGGGTACAAGATTCTCCCCAGTGAATAAATTTAAAAGCATTTTTCAAAAGGCATCCTATATTAGCGAACTAAGGTGCCATGTTCCTAAATCACATCAATTTTTATATTCATATGTTCACACATATGAACAACAGAACATCTACACGTATGCATATATTCTACATATGCAGATGCAGAATTATGAAAAACCTCTACAGTTATTACCCCATACTTATCAAAACTACTACTTCTCTGATGTACGACACCAAGTCACGGCCAACTTAATCTGACCTTTTGGAGAGTCCATGAATTCATGCAGTGCCTGTCAAGTAGGTCTAACATCTCTAGTGCTAAAAAGTTACTTTATTTTCCCTGTACTGTCAGCTCTCTTTAGTGACTTTGTTAAGCAATATTGAAGAGGCAGAAATACATGGATTGTCATGTAACTTCTTGCGTTATAATTTTTTTACTCTCTCCTTCTACCTTTTTATCTAATCTGGATAAAAACCAACCTGAGAGGAAAGTATCAGGGATAAAAGAAAATCTACAGGCCCCCGAGTTGCTAATCTAGAAAAGCATTCAAATTCAAACTGAATCTAATTCTAGCTGCAAGCTGATGACGGCAAGGAAACCTCTAACGATGGTCTGGATGGCTATATGCCTCAGAGCGTGTGGCAACAAAGTGGGTGCCCCAAATTCTGAATTACATATAAGCAGCTCCTGAGGCTTTTAGGCTTTTAAATTGTTGACTCCAGTTCCATTTACTATTTTCCTTATTTCTCTCTTTCTTGATATACAATTTTACCATGGAGAAAATCAGTCTCTTGGGTCAGTAATTCCTGATTATTAAAATTTTAAATGCCATTTTTTTTTATTGGTATTAATAATATGGTTTTTGAACAGCTGTGTTGCAGTATGAAGAAATTTGAGATCTATTCACTGCAGGTTAGAAGACCGTAAATTGGTAAAGAAAAAGGGAAGGAGACAAGGAGAGGATGGTCCCAGGGAGAGTTCTGTTTTCAATACATACACCAAAAACATTGTGAAACATAGAACTTGCATATGAAGTGTATTTTACATTTCCTTCACCTCAAGATAATCAGTACAAATTAAATTTCACACTAATCAGCTAGCATTAACTGCGCAATCCCAAACCACCAGTAGAATGGCTTGACTGCATTAAAATATGTTATTCTTTATGCAGTCTAATAAGATTTATACAAATGTTAGTATTTATTAGGCATGTAGCAACTCAACCAGCAAAGCAGCTACTCTTCAGTCCTCTGAGAAAAGACAATATAAGCAGTAATGTATTGGGCACTGTATTCCTACACTCTAGGAAACATTCTATCACTTCTCTATCTGATTTGATGACTTCTGTTCAGATATCCAAAATATTGCAAGACTCTAAGTAGTAATTTAAGCAACTGTGAGAGCCTCTGGACTAGGGAATCTGAGCTGCCCCTGGACAAGGCGGTTTTGCCACTCTGCCTTGCTGCTACTATTACACATCCTTAAGGAGGAATACAAATGTGACTTGCAGGTAAAATGCTTAAGGATAGTTAAGAATTGTGTCAAAAGCCCAAGTCTGCCTCTATATTATAAAGTGCATTATATGTACACATTCTCATGGATTATGCTATGCAAAATAAGTGAAAAAGTGAAATAATATATAAATGAAAGGAAACGAAATATTATTTTCAGATTTCTTTTGTATGCTTATCCTCCTTCCTGACAAATCTGTAAGCTTTCTTGAAAACTGAGGCTCAAAATTCTTGAGCAAAAGAAAGCCCATGTGCAAGGTCAAGGTCTTCAGGATACTTCAGGAATGCTCACATACTTTTAAGATTTCTTTGGCGGATAACATTAGAGGAGTTAAAATGACAGAACTGTCCATTAACAGATTTTTATCCTAGCATTTTATGAAGTAACCTTTCTCTAGAAAATTTCATTAAATTGCTTGAAGCAGAAGGGGACAAAAGTTGTTGGATTGTTTGACTGGCACCCAGCAAGCATTAACAGCAAATTCAGTGACAACTGCCGGAGGGCATATAATGGCCTTAACAACCAAGTTATAATCTTTCTTCATATCTACATGTTATTTTTTTTAATCTTTTTTTCCTTTTAGCCTAGTTATTTAAGCTCCATTTATGTTTTATTGAGAAGCAGTGGCTTCAATTATCAACATAAATCTTATACTGGGCACCAATCCTATAATTTTCTTGTCAAAAATCCATCCCACTGGGGATATTTGGTAAAAAATAGAAGCAGAGCACCTATTATACACTGGATCTGCCATTCAATATACAATTGAGCTGCATTTTCCCCTCTGCCAAGATGACAGCACTATGTTATAGGAACTAACCAACTTGTGTTCCCTGCTTTTACTAGAATTCAAGTCTTTCACAAGAAATCAACAGGATGCCACCAATTAAAGTGCACCACATTCATTATTTCACGCTGTTACTTAAAAGAACAATTATATAAAATTATGTTTGCTGTTTCTTTGATGGTGCCATAGCTATTTTTTCAAGAACTCTAACGCTAAGAGGAATAAAGCGAAGGTTTTACGAAAGCTCCTCATGTTAGACGAATGCTAAATTTCTAAAGACAAGAACTGCCTTATTCTCTCCTTAAAGCTTCATCTTGGTATAATAAACAAATATAAAGCACTGAAAAAGAGAACAGCAGGGAATATATGCTTAAATTGGAGAACTGCTGTTATCAGGGCTACAAACACTAGGCTACTCTCCTCTAATCCTGCAACAACAACAACAAAAACACAAGGCACCTGGAGATGGTTATAAATCAGGGCCATATTTTGGTAAAATGTTGAAATTTCAGCTGAGATGGATAAGAAAAACTTGGTTTCCATATAATGAAAACAATGCTTTACCCTATACCCAGTAAGCATGTTGCAGGACCTACTAAGCCCACCAGCCATGGACCCACCAGCCATGTGGCAAAAGAAAACAACACTGTTGGCTATATTCATTTCTATTTCATATATTTCAATATATTTAATTCTGATTTTGGGAGAAGAAGATCTCAGGCCCTTCTTTTCTATTGGATCTCTTTACATCGTGACGTGAGCTCTGAATAACTGAATCTTCAAATGTTGGGATCAGAGATACCCATGGGCAGCACGTACCTAACCACGAGCAATAAATAAATTTTCCTGCACTTGAGCTGCTCTTTAATTCAAATCTCTTCACATGCTCCTTGCCACAGCAACCCTTAGACACGATCACAGGCTGCAATCATTCACCTCTTCTTTTTTTAGCATGGTCTTTGATTTTGGAGACTTGTTCCTGTCAGAATCAACTAACTCGCCTCATCTGTTTTTCTCTTGTAAGGTTTGCTCACCATTCTCCTGTCTCAAAGCCTAATTTTAGCTCATCCTTTTGGAACACAGAAGACCAGAGACACACAGGCTTTAAAAGCAAAAAGACTTAAAACGCTGTTTCAAGGCCACACTGCAAAACAAAGTTGCATCGTGTTATGGGAAAACAGTAACTAAAGGGAAAACAAAGCGGACGTAAAAGCACCCCACAGTTTGCCCTTACTTATACCGTGCACTCCTGGTGGTTTATACGTGCCACTTCATGCAGAGGCCTAGTTTGCTAGTCCTCATGTGAAAATCTAGCTTCAGTATAAAGAGGGTATTTCAGAAACATCTTTTTATCTGTTTTTTTTTCTGAAAGTGGCTTTTTTATCTGTTCAGTCATACACGTAACCTAATCTATCAGGTTATTTGTGCTTATAGACAGCAAATAGTTTTCAATGAAAAATCAATAGGAAAATTGTGATCCACAGATTTTCTCCTGTTCACTGTCTTTCTCTCAAACTCCCTTTGCTCTTCCAACTTTCTGAATGTTTTTAACTCTTCACATGATAAAGCAACAACCCTTGTTCAGCCTAAACAGAACACCTGATTTCCTGGACTTTGTAGCCTGCAAAAATACTGCATTTTTAAAAGCAGCTATTGCAAAATTTCCTTGCCAGTCTTTCATCCATAAATAAAGACATAAAATACTTACTTAACCAGGTAATGCTGAGTTTATGCTTCCTGTTTTTTTCCAAAATGGTTAAATCTGTAAGAATTTTGGAACTGGCATAAGGCACAACAGCCAAAACTGCATGACATGGATATTTCTGAAATACTTTTCTTTGAGAATAGCTTTTGTGACTGTATCACTTCAGATTCTTGAAGTAGGGATTTTTTTGCAGTGACAGTTTTATTTACTGCCTCTGTCGATATCTAACACTTGAGTTCTGAAAATATACTCTAGAAAAAGAAACACAAACTGTCCCTCTAATCTAAACCCTGCCATATTTTTGTACACTTACAACTGCAATCTCTTCCATAAATATAAGGATGCCACCTTGCTGAACAGTAGTGCTGGACGGTTGAGATGCTGTTTTCCTGCGAGTAGATATTTTGGATATTGCAGAGAAAGGGAATACTTGGAATGCAGCAGTACTATCAGTTGTTTACTGCACAAATTTACTGAAATGCACTGTGAAATGTATTCAGCAGTCCCAAACACCGAGCTGGGAGTAGGTCCAATTCTTTCCAACCCCATAAAGAGTGAAAAGCCTCCCATAGCTAGATCAGTAGAATCTGCTGTTCCTCCACATGCTCTCATTAAACAGCACCATCTCCATTTCTTTTTCTGTGTACCCGATTGAAAACAGGAGAGAAAGACATGACTGAAAGAAAAGCACCGAGCACCAACTGATCGGCCCTGCCATGACACTACTGTGCTCCTCCCTGAAAAGGGAAGTCGGGTTTCAGCCTAAGCCATAATGTCAAGGAATCTTTTTATTTCTCCCCCTCAGCTGTTTTTGAAGCTTCTGTTTCTTATGAGAGAGGAAGTGATAAATAAATACTCTTTTTCATTATGTCTCATTATTTGTGCAGCAAAACCAGACAAGTTGTAATTTAAATACATGGTCTGCATATATATATATATATATATATAAAAATCTGTGGGTCATTGCATTTGGACTTAGAAGTAGGCATCCAGAGAATATTTTTCCCAGTTAGAAAAATAACTCTGGAGTATTTAAGGCTGCTAAGACACCATGAATGATAATTACATTTCTGTCCTGGCTTCTACACTATCAGAAGATGTCAGAAGCCAATAATTTACTGTATACTTAAGGCTGAAAAAATCTACAGAGTAACCACAAACAGCCTGGAGTTTTAAGCTCCGGTCCATCTCCTTCCCCAAAGCAAAAGATTAAACAGGAGCAGTACTGAAAATGTCTCAAATTCAAACTAATCCTGTGCCTGTCAGTTGTGCTGAGGAAAGATACAAATATTTGTAGCAATAGAAATTCAGTTTATATAATATTATAATAATATATTAGTCAACCAAACAGGAACTAAAAAGTACAGCAATAACATACATAAATAGGGGATAGAAAAATAAAATCAATTACTATATTCTGTTGGTTTCCAGGCTTTTCTTTCTGTTCCATACAACATGAACACATCCTACTTCTCTGATTTCAGATGGCTTGCCTCCACCTTGTTCCAAGACTTAAGAAGCTTCAACCCCATCTCCTACTATGCTTATGAATACTGTCTTCCCATTCATCTCCAACTCCAGATTGATCTGATATTGATTACCTGCACATTCGAATGTCTATGAGCTGCTGAGGGAAGGGAAAAAGGATCTTACTTCCCCAAGACTCTAAGGAAGCCAAAGACACAGCAATTCTTACAAGGCCCAAGGGCTTCCTCTATGCAGCTCCACAAGGCAGTAATCCTTCACTCTGAGATAACACAGAATTTCTAAGCTTCTCCCTGTGCCAGTTTTGATGCATTTAATACAACCAGTATTGCCACTTATTCGTCTTCTAAAAATAAATCTAGAAGGAAACCCAAGGAGTCAAAAAAATCTATGAGAACTTCAGTTCTTTAAGGCAACTTATTAGTTGTTTATCAGTGTGAGTGAATGGAATATGAGAATGGCTCTCATGAACCCAAATTTTAGGTATTAACAGGAAGATTATGCCAGCTAAGGAATAAGTTTGAATTAAATATGGTGCTTGTAACTTATAAAAAGTTAATAATGCAATAAAAAACATCACTATTATCTAGGCTTTGTTGTTGTTTTACTTCTATCATCAATATTTTAATGTGTTAAAAGTTTGGATTAAAATTAATTTATTTCATTCCATTTAAACCAAATTGACAATTTCCACAACATTAAGTTTGGCAATTACAACAAGACCGAGCATTTCCCTTATAGTCACTGCAATAACACATCTCTGACATCTTTTAGCAGTCCATGCGAGAACGGTAAGTCAAAGCAAAAGGAAAAACTGTTTTCAGTAAGTTATTTAAAAGTACATAAAACACATAAATCTATATCAATTAATTAAAATTTTTTTTTAAAGCACAAGTGGAATACTCATTTCCACAGAAAATTAAATAACGACATATTTAAAATAGTCTGTTCATAACCTCTTTCTGAAATGTGTTCTTATTCAAATAAGAAGCTAAGTAAATTAGTACAAAGCATTAAAGATAAAATGCTCTTAGTGGAAAGCAATAAATTTATCCTCCCTAGAATAGGGGAAAAAGTACCTAGGATCCCACAGGTCTGGAAAAGAAACATCTGTTGAACTTGTATGAACACTGCTATTCAAATCAGAATAAACTGCTAGACAATGAAATTTGAGTGAGACGATCCTATTTATACTAATACAGAGCTTTCAGAAAATTTTTGGAATACTTTAAATTTCCTGATAAATGAGAGTTCCTCACTTACTTGCACAATATAATTCAGATTGTTTACATGTTGAAAAGCCACAAGTTATTTGGCATAGCAATGTACATGATATATATTTTATCACTACATGATGACTGAAGATCTCAATCTTTCTATTGCTATTTTGCACTATTACAAAGCTATGTCAAAACAGCAAACATGAACTTTCACCACAAATGAAATTCCATCCATCACTGCCATCATAATCATCTCTTTGTAAATGACGGTCTTTTCCCATTGACTTTTAGGTGTCTAATTTTCTCATTTTTCAGCAAACCAGAAAATCCAGTTTGCATTTTTTTTGTCAAGACTTCTTAGACTTTTTAGACTTTGCTTCTAAAAATTATACTGAAAATCAGAAATCTTATCTATTATTTTTACAATTGTTTCTACTTCCTTTTTTTTTTTGTATAATGCACAACTTTACAGTGTCAGCACTGCATGCTACTACAGATGATCAACATTACATGCAGCGCGCTGTATCCTAAGGCTTAAACATATGGCAGCATGGGCGCAAAAGTCTCAGTAAGTTTTCTACTCTGAAGGGTGCAGAACCAGAGCTACCGTTATCTCTGCTCCCCATTCCGGAGCATGGTCACTCAAAATCTAATGCAAAAGCAGCACCGATTCAACCACCACCTCCGTCCCTGCTATACCCTTCCCAACTGCATTTCATTTCCGGCTGTAGCAAAAACACAGACGACTTGAAAGTAACCACACTGAATACTTGAGCATCATTCCATGACACCTCAAAGCTGCCTAAAAGCAGGCCTGAAGAAACGTCCTTGATCAGGCTGGCGCATTTACTCTTACATAGCCCTTAAAGTCATTTTGATCACCTACACCTTGGCATCCAGAGTTTTCATATTTCAAGCTCTGAAACACCTTATGAACAAAACTCTCTGGAAGAGCCTAAGCAATGAAGCCGCTTGGGAAACCGTCCAGCTCCATATATTCCCTCTCGATGATGCACACTGCAAAATTTCTCAGGTAGCCAAAGGCTGAAGTGAGATCTGGGTAGAAGAAAAGGAGATTCATTGTAAATAAGAGCTGTGCTGAAGCAATCATGACCCTTTTACCTCGGGATGGAGGATGATGTAAACAACAAAACTCATAAACCAGCAGGTAGCTGGAAGGTCTCTGTGATCCCCTAGGTGGGAAGGGGAGCCTCCAGCTGACACCTTGAACCAGTAGGAAGGAGACCAGTGAAAGACGCCCCCCGCCAGCAATTTGCTCCCCTGCCAGTGAAATCTAGGGATGTAGCTGGCACCGGACAGGGACGAGAAGACTTTCAGTTTTCCTTCACAGTCTCTGTGCTAGGGCAGGCACAGCTTCTGTAACAGCACTATCCAGCTTTGACCCAACCGCATACCGAGCTTTTCCCAAATCCCCTGCATGATTGCTGAACTCCCTCCTCTATTTTCCATCAGCGCTGCCCACTTCCCCTACTGAAGCAGACTCTATTGTTTGTTCACAGCTAGCTATATCTAAAATGCCATTAGAAATGTGACTTTCAGGCATCCGCACCTTACTTTATTAACAGCTCTTCCTGCACTATAAAGTAAAAACCCACAAAGGAATTAGCTTCAAATTGAAGTCCCAAAGCACTCTCTGTACAGACAGTAACTTCAGTCTTCAAGCATGCAAATGACATTTAACATCTGTCTACACAAAATTAAGAGGAGACAAAAACATATGAAACGCACAGTAACGAGTGAAGTTCCTACTTATAAAAAGGGACAGTAAAAAGAAATGTTTACAGACTGTTTTCCTGAATGCTCATCGTGTATTTTTCAGAAAATGTGCAGCTAATAGCCTAAGTGTTCAGCAGGCTGAAGTCTATTTAAACATTTAAAACAAAGCTTTTGAGATGTCTTATATGAAAGGTACACTCAGGGAAGATATTTAAATAGCATTGGTTTAGGTGAGTTATTAACTTCTACAAGAAAAAGTACTGAACCACAATTTTAAGGATAATTGTCTGGAGTCATTTATACTTTCAGAAAACAAAATATTTGAAATGGCCTTTTAAAGGATTAGTAACAAATCCCTGGAGGAATGCAGCCCACCTCAGTCAATTTCCAACCTTAAAAGCAAATTCTGACATATCCAGAACATTAATGAAGGCAATGTTTATAGATTTACACGGCATGCTGAATGTGAGAATTTTACAGATAAATAAAACGCCATCAGCTCTGCCTACTGAAGCTTATAATGTAATGGAAAATAAGAAGATAATAAAAGGTTGGCAGGTATGGTAGTTATGGTAGTTGAGGAAGAGTTTGCAGCAGTATGAACATTATTAGCAGTACAAGGTAAAAAGTTAGCGAAATATAATTAAGTGACCAAAAGCAAAAACTCGGGACTGTGATTTTATGCTGGATATTTCTGTAGCTGTTCAATTGTTATTCCTTCAATAGTATTTCCTTTCTTCCTCCTTAATGTTCAGCTGGTTAGATTATGATCTACTTTTATAAGGGCTTCTGGTGAAGGCATTAGAGCACTCCTAGCAAAACAGAGATCAAAATTAGGTGTCCAAAATGGCAAAAGGAAGGAGACAGGAAAGGTCTGAGAAAGATGCATCATCTCATGGCAAGGCTTTGGGACAGTGGAGACAAACATAAGCAGCAAACGGGCAGAGAACCAGAGCTCAGAGGGGCTCTGCAGAGCTGCACAACGAAGGCACACGAAGCTTGAACTTAAAGAGACAAAATGACATGAGTAACGGAGCTATATAATGCAAGATTATAACATACAATGCAATAATGGTACGGGCGGGCCACAAGTTTTTATGGTTTACATATATAAGTGAGAATAAGAAACACACCTCAAAGTGATTAAGGAGAAGAGGTGTTCAGAATAAAAGCGAAGAGGGAAAATAAAACAAAGGGGGAAGAAATTATCATGCTATTTCTAACAGTATCCAGTATGTGACAGATGGGTTCAAATGTTTAAGAAAAACAGGTTCATTCAGGAATTAAAAAACTGTAGAGGAGCTTCTACGCCCCCTGAAATTGTCTGTCTATTGCCTCTCTTTTTGCAACTATATCTCATAAAAGAGATTTCTTCTCCTCACAAGCCTTGTTTCGTGGTGTGATGGTAAACAAGTACAGAGAGGCAAGGGGAAGAAGAACAGCAACCACCTATAAAAATGGGCAGTCAGATCTAGGGAATCTGGTGCTAAAAAAAGTATGCTCCTTTGGCAAGGAAAAGACGGTTTTCTCTGGAGTCTGTAAGGCTCTAAAATATTACCAGAGATTTCAATCCAAAAAAATAAGCTGCTTTTTACAAGAATGTAGAAATGCTTAGGGGAAAAGAAAATGAGAAAAAAGAAAAGGGGCCACCTATATTCATATTATGAATTCAGATTTCATCTCAAGTACAAATACCTCATCATCTCCTACTCAGGATTATGGCAGTTTTTCCTGCCATGTCCTGGAGCTACCTGTTCGCTGCATTTGCATTTTCCCTCAAGTTTCTTACAAAGTGGACTTGTTTTAATTACTCTCCTCCATTCCTGCCAGGACTACCTCATGCAGGAGCAGCCCAATCCCTCCAGAAAGATGAAAGGAGACTGGAATCTTTACTGCCAACACCTAACATTAATCTCACTAGAAACTTAGGCTTTTGAAGCAACTACATCCATCTCTGTTACAGCAAGGGTAGGCTATCAGCTATGGCTTCAGAGGCAGATACGATCTACTATAAGCTCTGTTTGTCTTCTTCCTTGCAAAGGACCATCTAGGGTTTTAGGCAGACTTTTATTTATTTATTTTTTTTGCAATAGGCTTTCCAAGGCTAACCTACTCTGCATCAGGAGTATAAGCACGGCATATTTTCTGAAGTCTAAAAGGCAATCAATACCCGGGCTTCTCCCACTTTCTGTAAACAGCCGTTTGAAACAAAACCTCTCAGCCTCCAGTAAGCCTTGCTGAATAGGCTGAAAGCCTTCGGAGGGACTAATTAGATAGAAGCACTAGGCCTTGAGGCTCACAGCTGCTCACCGGGGCCCTGCACAAACGCTGCGAATTAAATGCATGGTTAGGGGCTTTAAATTGATTAGTGGAGATCGGCTGGCCCTTCTCTACAGGTAGACCTCTAATCTCATTTTTTCCACTTATCTAATATACCATTATATGGCTAATTAGTAAGCCTTATGGCACACAGCAATTTGAGGGCATTTTCTAAATGACAACTCGTCTGTCCTTATTTTAAATACTTATTTTGAATGAATTCTCCTTCAGTGTTGGGATTAAAAGCAAAAATCAAGTAGGGCTAAAAATCTGTTAAAAATGAGGGGATCTTAAGTTGAGAGAGAGATTGTAGTGTGAACTGTAAGCCCTCGATGCTTGTCAGCCTATACGTTTTACTTAAGAATTCTGCTTTTTTATATATATAATTTTGTGGTTTCTGTAACTATTTTTAAGCTGACTTATCTGCATTTGGAACCCCATATTGTCCTAGCTACAAGACCTTATATAGAGAAATGGATTATAAACAGTCAAGTTTCATTAGGCAGATTCAGCACTATCTGATTCTTCCTTAGGACAGTGGCACACAGCTCGTTTCCAAGATTGCTGGGGAAGAATCACTAGGGAAAGAATGAGAAGTCTCAGCTCTTAACATAGCACATCATCATCACCGGAAAACGCTACCATCAAAAAGAAAATGAGTTTATTCATCAACTTGAAAAATGATAATCTAATGATAAGTAAATGAAAAAGAGAGTGCTACATAAGATTTGGAAGCAGAAGATAAGAAAAAGGTCTCTTAAATATTTCACCCAAGATCTCCTGACTTTCATGGAAAGTTCAAAGCTCTCAGGAAAGAGACAGGGACCACATATTCTTCTTTCATCCTCAGCAGTTGTGTGGTAGAAGCCGCTGAAGGTCTTCTCTGGATTCACTCTTAAGAGCACTATATGTGCTTAACAAGTGCTTGGCATCAGCAGTAAAATCCAGTTTTTCTATTAGGTAAATATGACCCCTACAGAGCCCAGAGGAAAGATAAATTGATTCAGAAGAGAATGCTAGAAAATGTTACATTGAGCAGAAAATGGCCTAGAGTAATCTGCTTGGTGGAACTGCCTAAATCAAGCCAATGCCAAGTCTCTCATTTTTCATGCCTTAATTAATTTATTGTTACCAGAGTGGTACCTCTTTCCACATGGAATGAGTAGTCCACAGACCCGTGCTCATCAAGGAAGATGTCTCAGAATGCTTATGCCCTTTCTTTCAAAACCCTATAAGAACAAGTCTGATGAAGGTGATGAGGTACCCTATTTGCAACAACAATTGAAGACATCAAAGAGGACAGGAGACCTGTCTTTGCTGTCAAGTCTCTTGACAGATACTTAAGTGTCTCTGGGATCTTGCCTTTAACCTGTGTGCTTACTTCAACTTTTAAAGACAAGCAGATATTTATCTACTCTTTCCTAAAAAGTGCTAGCAAGCTTACCTATGCACACATAGGGAGTACTATTTCAATAGTGGTATAAATAATTGAGAACAGAACCACATTTTTCATGAAGACCTTGACAGCAGTTTTTTAAAATGCTAAATCCAACCAATATGATCAAAACACTTTCTTTTTTTTTTCTATCTCAAATGGAGGTTTTGAGGCAATAAAAAGATCCTGAGAAGCACTTTCAAAAATAACAAGACATCTCAAGTCCTAGCAGTAGCATTTAAACCAACAACACAGATTACAAGAACAATAAACATGATTTGTTTGTTTTAATATTGTCATTTACTTATCAGTAAAAGAAAAAAATATCGAACAACATAGCTTTAATCCTGCAATTAAACAACTGTTCTTACAAGCCACTATTACAAGTGCACAATTGCTTCATTAGGTAGCATTATGTCCTGTACAAAAAAATTATGGCATACTTAAGCCGTCTTTCCCAAAATAATGTGATACAATAACACTTTTAAAAACGGAAGTGAAATGTTCAGCTTTGCTATCTGGTGAAAAAGAAATCCTGATGAAGTAGCAATGATGCTGTAAGAGTCTATTCAAAACAGATTTCTGTGTAAAAGGTTTGAAGAATTAAGCTGAAAACTTTTCTTCAACTTCTTTAGTACAACCTGTAAGCGTGAAAATAAAATTTCTACTTCTTTCCTGTTGAAAGAACATTTTCATCTACCTGTCCTATTTGTTCTTAACTGGCCATGCAACATTATGGACAAGCTAGGAAAGCCTGACAGTTGAACCTGCAGTTTCTCCAGAAGACTCTGTGATAACAGACAGTGAAAGGCCGGTAGGGTTAGAGCCTGGCTCCTCAAGCTCTGATGTTACTTACATCAAAGGAGACCAACTTTTGTGCAAGAGCTTAACTTCTGGGAACCTCCATGTTGAAGAAGTTCTCCCTTGGAGACAGATAGCTTAGGATGAAATATTGCAAGTGACTCAGGAGATCCTAAATTATCCAGGTACTTTGAAAAAAACTACCAGATACAAGATTGGTTTTCAATTTTAAGAAATTTAAACAAAATAAAATACTTTTCCTCATGCAAGGCCACAGGACTCAAATTCCAGAAAAATAAAATCGAATCACAGCTTGTCACAAAAAAAAGCATATATTCAAATTGTCATTCTGTAGATTTTATACACACTGCAGAAAGTGTTTCACATATTACCCTGCCTCTTCTACAGGTCTCAAAGTGAACTAAATGTTAAAAATGCAACAAACCCAGCAAGTCTGTTCTTAACAATTATTCTTTTCACTGCCTAGGCCTTTGTAATCACATTAAAATATATTTTTCTAAAAATAAAATTAACGGAGCTCACAGAGAAATTCTTAAACTGTCAATTTATTGATTTGAGTCGAGGAAAGGGTCTAAGGATCACTAAGTGGCAGTGAACTTCAATGGGTTTTGACTGCCTAATTCTAAAGCTGATTTGAAAATTGGCAACTAGTGCTGGGGAGAACTTTGTAGATGGTTTTTATTAGTTTGTTTTTCTTTACTTTAGATCCTCCTACTCCTTACATACATGACAACTGGAATGGGTTAGCTCAGCAAGCATTTACCAACACTCATACAAGTTTCATAAAACTAGAAGCAACAACAATAAAAAAAATAAACAGAAAGCTGTGTATCAGGTACACTGTATATGTGTTTAATTAAATGCTGTCTTTCAACTGTAGGAGAGGCCACACTGTAGTTTCACGTCATGTGAATTTTCGTCCTGATATTTTCAACCTTCAAATAGCCTCACAGTATCAATCTTTACATAAAGATTGATACTGTGAAAGAAACCAAACTATGAAATATATAATTTTGTATTTCTCTTTTATGAGAAGAGATCTTTTATGAGAAAATGGAAGAGACCTGTTTTTCCTTGACCTTGCTCAAATCCCAGCCTGTAACTCTTTGAAATTACGCTTTTTTTAATGATAAAAAAGAGCATCCAAACACACACTAGTTCTTTAGCCTCATCAGATTATATTCCTTTAACTCCATTATTTTCTTCCACAAAAAGCCACGAGAGCGTGATGGGCTAACATAGACTGCATTATCTCTCTTACATGCCCATGAATATAATTCTGAAACAAAACAGAAATTTAGCTTCTATTTTCAAATAAAACAATAGAACCTCAAAGTATCCTTCATCCTCATTTAAGTATATATCCTTACTCATTAATTGCAAAATTAATACTCATAAAAATTCAGGATCAACCACAGTAGTGATCACACCTGTCACTGAAAAAGCCTTTCTTCACATATTTCAGCAGGAAAAATCCTCATTTCCCTGTTAATGCTGTCTGTCATAAAGCCCCAAATGAAAATTCTTACTTTTATGCTAAAAGCTCTCACAAAGACAAGAATACATTAGCAGGGGAAAGAGTAAAAAGGCAAATAATGCTAAAAAGGCCCTCTACACAAAATCCTGCTGCAAATGCAAGTGTCTCGAGCTCTGCATGCTTGGTAGTGCTGCTCAAGGTAGTCCCCCTCCCTGGAACAATTTACCTGCTCACTAATGTACAAGCTCCTTTTTTTTTTTTCCATTAAGAAGATTTCTTTCCTTGATGAATATATATCGCTCTACAGCATATTATCTCTAAACTGAGACTGAATACTACTTATTAACTTTTGGTCAAAAAAACTGCGGGGCTAGACAAATCTGTAGTAGCAGACAGCGCACTGTTTCCAAAATAAACAAGAGAGCACACTATTAAAGATAATTACCCAGAGGCACTGAAGTTCAAATGCTGGAGAAAGGAATCTGCTCCTAAGGATTATGTACTTTCATTGACATGCAACAAAAAAAAGGCAAATTCTAGCAACTGAAAGAAGATACCACTCAAACATTTAAAGTAATTTAGCTCCCTGATGAAGCGAACAGTTTGTAAAGAAACTTCTATCTTTACTTGTTTGTAAAGAAACACTACCACAAACAGTGTGACTATACCTATTGACTAGAAACTATTCTACATCACAGGTTAATTTATGTGGCTTATCAGTATTATAAACCATTAAACCATTAAACACTGAAACCATAACAACAACTGAATTAAACAGGAAAGCTGGCTTTCCCATTTCCAGCAAGAAAATATGCTTCAGAGTTACACTTTCAATAAAAATGATAGGATAGAATTATGGTTTCATAAAATATGGTACCAGTCTTAAGACACAAAAAGTTCCCTCTAAACTCCTAGAAAGAACAGAAATATATCCACATATCTACACACTACTGTAGAAATGTCTGTCCAAGTCTCTAGAACTAAACCAGTGACTGAGGATGTGACCTATACAGGCTTCTTATCAAGTATCTAAAATAAATAACAGTGCTTCTGCTCACATCAGTGTGAGCCATAACTGGGTGCCCTAGCTGAGCAGATTACTCTCCTTCTGCCCCTCAGATCAGCAGGGAAAATCCATCCCATGAACTCGTACAGAAATCAGCTGGTCATCCAATGACCTGCGGCAGCAGAATACAAATTTGAGTCTCAGAATGAGCAAGACAAGCAGGGGAATTTTAGAAAAAGTATATATCATTTGTCTCTTTCTTAGTTGCCTCTGAAAAAATTCAGGAGATAGAAATGACATATTTTCAAACTTTACACAATGACATTCATATGCGTAGACAGCATGATATGAGTAGAGTTCCACATGACACTCGTTACTTTTTGTTAAACTTTGATTTTATGGTAAGATAAAAATATAGTATTGCAGAAAGATAATGTAAGATAATGGACCGTTAAATTATATGCAATGGTTCTCTTCCTCTCTTATTTGGTAAAAGACGAAAGAAGCAACTACTACAAGCCATTTCTGAGTATTTATGTTATAAGGATTTAAACATATCCTATAATGCTATTTTGGAGACTTTTAAAACATAAATGGATCAAGCAGAAAATAGATATGGATATATGCTGCTTACATAATTGTACTTATGGAAATATTGATAACCAAGTGGATTTTGGTAATAGCTTATTGGTATCTTTCAATTATATTATAAATGTATAGCTCTCTCAAGTTATTTTTCTGTACCTAAGGAAAATGTTTTAGTTCAATGATGCAAATAAAATACATAAGCATTTTTCTCCTATCATGGATGTCTTGGTTTAAATGTGAAAATCTCTACGTGAGTATACCATAATAACTTAAAGACACAAAATTGTTCAATATTAACCCCCAAAAAACATTCAAAAAGCATTAAATAAACACCAGTTGAACAGAAGAATCTTCATCATAAGCAACTAACTATAAAGCAAGACTTAAAAGAACAAGTCAAGTCCACTTTCCAAAGGCTCTAAAACTCAGTAGTGGCAACTCAGGAGAACTGCTTTTACTCCCAGATGGCCCTTTTTTTTTTGAAGGAAAATCCTTAGATCAACTCATTTAAAACCGTTCCTTACTCTCTTGAATAGACCCTCAGTTACAAATTACAGATCTTGCTTTGATTTGGTATCTGTTTTAGTAATCACTCTTTACTTAGAGTTTGAATTTACTAATTTACTAAGGTTCAGTGAGACATAAGCCAAACCTCCATCATTCATCATATTTTTTTAATAAGAGTTATACTTTTATTGTATATTATTGTCCCTCCAAATGATCAACTTGTGCAGAATTTCCCTACAGTACCATGCTGCTTCTTACAATCCACCATAAATGACTAGACTACAGTTTTAGTTTACTGTAACTTAATATCTCAGTCTACAGACTTTCTCTGATCTCAGAAACGTTCTAATACTACCCAAAAAGAATTATTTTTGAAGAAGTTGTATATTCTAACTACTAAGTACATTTTGACTTCCCTTTATGGAAATAAGATAGTTCTGCACCAAATAGGAGCACTTGAGAAGATACACTACTACATCTGGCTAGCATACCAGCATCTCTAAAACCAGATCTCTATATACCAAATAGTTTCCAAAAGAACAAAGCAATTTAAGAGAAACATCTGTAAAACAAGCTACTGATGTTTGATTTTTGCCTAGATTGCCCTGTGTTTTCTGTACTGCAACACAACATGGTAAAATGTCCTATGGTCCTACAAAATCAGCAGAGCACAGAGACTACCATCATGCTACACAACTGATTTGACTTGGCCAGGGAAAGCTGGAGTTGTAGAAAATTTCAGTATGAATCACCACCGAGGACCCCTAGGAGGGGAAGAGGGGAAAGAAGGAGAAAAGGAAGGAAGGAGAGACACAGGGAAATAATTCCTCCTACAAAAGATGCTTTTCTATTGAAATCTGAAGCAGACATTTAAGAATAGCTGTGGATTCCTTAGACAGATGGTGTCAATAGACTAGTCTATTAGTCAGTTTGACAGTAAGAAAATTAAGACGGGGTTTGTAAAATCCCACCAAAACTCAATATAAAGACAAGGAAAATACATTAGGAAGTTAATTCTATTTTCTCATATACAACTCTCTTCTCTTTCTACCAATCCTATAAAACTATTGTTAGTGTCAAAGAGAGTTTATTCCCCTACAGACTGCAGTGGAAATGGACTTAAACTAAAAGACAAATCCCACAAGGGACAGCTGGGCTTAACAGGTGAAAAGATCAGATCTAATAGTTTTCCTATCAAAGTCTGTCTGCTTGTTTGCTTTTGCTTTCTTGTAGCAACTGACACCATGTACTGCTGTTTCCTCCTTGACATGACATACAAAATGAACTCACAATTGAGTAAAAGAAAGAGCCTATCAATGTGATGTCAGATGAACTCTTAATTTTTAAATAACTCAATTTTCAATACGTCTTGTTTAATACACTGAATATCCTTTGCAGATTATTTTAATGCTAATGGATATAAACAAAGCCTTCTTAAATGAAAACATATGAATTTCAGAATCCATTATATGCCTGAAACTAACCTGATTAGTTCTACTGAGAGGAAACCTTGAACTGGGTTATTTTAAGGTGGAGGTAGGTGCATAACATAAAACATCTACCCAGAGTGAGGACGAATATGCAGTTCTAATAATCTTGGTCATTACTCATGTGAAAAGGAAAGCACAGAGCAATCAAAGAGAAGGTTGGTCTTATCACAGGAAATGCATACGGTGGGAAACATCGTTGGAAAATAGTCAAGATCTAAAAGTAGAAGAACTGTAATTTAATTAGCCACAACAAAGCATTCCATCTGTCTCGCACAAAATCTGAGTCATATAGTTGATGTTTTAATTATAAAAGATTCATTGGTTAGAATGATGCTTGCCATAGCATGGTGAATGCATCTTCAAGAACTTTTTCCTTTTCTTTGTAACCGTGCAAGAATTGTAAGCATTTATGAAATAATACCCTGCATGCATATGAAGAGAGGCCCCTGAATGCAAGCACATGGTGATGTTTGAATAAGGGAAACCAACATATGAGACCTTTATAGTACTTTCAATTAAATTTCATTTGAATTAAGTGTATACATACAATAATACCTGAGAGATTGTTAGGCTTTACATAGTATTTTAATTCCCCAAAGGTGGGAACTGCTTATTACACTGTATCCAAGACTACTCTATAAAACAATTTGTATAATAGTACTCTGTGCCTTTCACTGTTCCTTTTGCTGTAAAACTTTTGGACCTTTTTTGGAACCAGCTACCTTTTCCTTGAAGGAGACCAACTTCTTCCTGTAGTACACTTGCCAGAGACAGAAAGACGGTTCCTGGCATTTCATCTCTATTTGTAAAAAAAGGCCTCTGCGGCTCTACTCCCTGACTAGTATATTATGTACAACGCAAATTCATTCACATAGTTCTATCCCAGGGGCTAGCATTTGCTTTATGGAAAGAGAAAGGACAGGTGCTGCATGGCTTTGTGCGCATGGGGCAGAATGAAGCAAGACACAGTAAGCAGTGGGCGGGTGGGGAAGAGTGGGGTCTTTGGCAAGAAGCTGTAACATCATCGTAAGGATGTCCTCTGAAGTAGCTGCAGAAAGAACTGCAAAAGGGGTGCGAGGGACAATGAATTGCTTGTCATTTTATATATATATATAAAAGTCATTTATCATTCTACTGGAAACGCAAAATATTTAATAAACATTTTTTTCCTCTCCAAAGTTTCCCACAGAAGAAAAACATGTAAGCTTTCTGATTTTAATAACATTCTGGGGCACCTTAGTTTTTGTTTAAGGATGGATATTTTCTTAGAGAAAACATCTCTTCTCTATTTCTCTGGCATGCCTATACTTGTACTAATAATAATGGAGACAGGCAGTAGCAGAAGATTAAAGGCCTGTCTAAAACAAGTTGCTGAAAATTGTTAAAGCTACTGGCTATGCATGCGATGAATGACTGTGCTCCAAAAAGAAAACAAACAAGACAACAACGTTCCAATATCAATACATGTTATACTGGAATAAATCCTCTTCAAACTCAGTAACTAGGAAGACTAACCATAAAAAATGGCAGCTTGTGGTCTGGGAAAAAAAAAAAAAAAAAAAACCTAATTCTTTCATCTACATCAACAAAGAAATGTGGACTATGACAAAAATTTTGGAGGGAAGGAAGAAACACTGTTACCTCTTACTTAGGGCAGTGAATTTTCTTCAAGTTTGGCATTTAATGATCCAATAAATTAATGAGTGCATTACAGCTAAGCTATGGCTACAGCTACGCCAGCATGGTAAACTACAAAATTGCGCATTTTCTTCAAGTAACACGCCGTTATCTAGTATCTAGTATCTGCTAATTAGGTGCATTGCACCTTTTATATTCATGATACATCACAATTCAGTAGGAATTACTTTCTTTTTACACCTTCAGAGAGAACCTTTAGAGGAAATGCATTCTAAATGAAGACTCAGTCAGGACTGTCTGCATTCAAACATCAAAATCAATGATGAAAAAGAACTCAGTAGAGAAAAAGATAAAAACAATTGAATATTTAAAACCAACAATCAGCCAATAACTGATTGATTGTATATTTGCTCATGAATACTAAAAAAATCAGCTGTTTACCTCGAATTTTGTTGGAAATGAAAACTCTTAGCATGCTAGATTAGTCATGTTACCTCTCCTCAAATCCAGTTCTTCCTCCATTCTGATGCCTACTGAAATACGTCCAACCTCAAACTACTTTTATATATTCTGGCATGTGGAGCCTCTAATTAAACTGTTCTAGCAAACACTTAATGACTTTATTTTGGATACGTTTATTTATCATTTCTACTGACTTACTTTATTTTGATGTATATTCCTATGACAAATTTCCTAGAAAGTCAGGAAGGAGAAAGAGCTGTTACCTCTAGAAACTAGTATAATGTTGTTTACAAATACTATTCTTTAAGACTGTTCAAAGTGAAAAATTAAGACAAAATATAATCAGAATTCTTCAGATTTTATCACCGTGGTCAAAATATTTTCATCCAATAGGAATAAAAATAACATTGTTAAATACAATCGAAAGCATTCATCACTTCCAGAAGCTCCTAAAATTCAAAAAGAATGCACAGTTTCTTAAAGTTATATTATACATACCATTCCAGACTTGACAAAAAAATATTATATTCAAAGTGATATGGTTAATACTAACACATTTTAAACAACCCGAGCCATCTTTCTCTTCAGTGGAAACACGAATTGATACAGAAGAAAACAAACAATGATTTTGTTCATTAGCCATAGTTCTACCTGTGATAAACCTACATAAAACTAGCAAGACAGTATTTCTGTGACAGCCCTGCAAATGTCGCTCATCTTCCCATAGACTTTGTCTTAACTTATGTCGGGAAGGAAACCTGGAACACTTTAGCAATTCAGTCCCATTAGATCAGTGAAGCAACTACCCAACACAGCTCAGTACTCTGTGACAGTACCTAAATGCAGTGCGGATGGATAAAGAATTCTGAACAACTCTCTTCCGTTCAGAAGTCAGTGATTCAAACATACATACGCACACAAAGCCGATGAACAAACCCATACCTTCCTGTATATATTTCCACCCGTATTCCTAACAGGATATTCCTACAACTGTAGCATTACATGCACTTCCTTATGATGGCAAAAGAACAATGTTGGTTATGTTTTGAATTTTTCCCTTCGTTTTGGTGAATGTAATCTGTTCCCACAACAAAGGGAAAAAAAAAATCTCAGAAAGGAAAAATTGAAGTGATGTCAAAACATACTCCGTAGCTATTTAGAACTGTCTACTGTTTAGACTATCAACCTTCTTCACACTAGAGATATTTCTTTAAACAATATATACATCATGAGTGGCATTTATTTTTTTATTGTGCGTAAGTAATTTAAGTTGGCCAAAGCATCAACAGCCTAATTCACAGAGGCACTAATTGGTCCAACCAGTGAATAGCTGTCCAGACTGCTCTTGTTTCCAATGGTTGGGTGCTCTGATCTAACTATCCTCTTCCATGGCTTTCATTGCTTTCTAATTAGTATTTTCTTAATCCCCTTCAAAAAAAAATACTTGACACTAAACACTGCAGTTCCATAAATGAATGGCCACTTACACCAGGCAATCCAAATCAGCCCATAAAAGTATCTTTAATAAGTCAAAGTGAAAAAAAAGGGAGAGAAATATCTCACTTACTTAAAAAAAAAAATCTTTCTGGATTCCAGCCAACTAAAATATACAGAGTCTATACCTTACAGCCCTATAGACAGTTTGCGCGCTAATAAGCTAACACAAAGCAGTGATAGTTATGAACTGAACAATTGTTGAAATTTACGGTTTCTACAAGAAATCATTTAAAGTTTTTGGCTCCCTAGTCAGATTCCAATTCAGAATGAAAATGCAACTTACTTCTCATATTTTCCCCCACAATTTTTGTTTATTTACTCAGTATTTTAAGCTAGCATGCTTGCAAGACAGGCTTTTATATTTCAGGAGCTGAGGCATATCCATGAAAATTTCGATAGGCAATCTGTGCACATGTGTGCACACACTTGCACATAGAGCAGCTGAGGCTGGGGGAACCTTTAGGGAACATGGGGTCCAAACCTCCTGCTCAAGCAGGGTCACCTAGAGTACGTTGCCCAGGACTTTGTCCAGACTTTCCGACACTCTTCACAATGAAATTGAAGTGTTATGGCCTTGAGTTGAACTAAACCTCCAGATATAAATGCTCTGTGATGACTTTGGTGCACTGGTATGATACACAGAAAGCTCAAAGGAGGAGCTCAAAGGAGGAGAGACTGTCTCACAGCTGTCTCCCAACTTGTTTTTAGCCCTTGAGAACACCAAATCACTTCACTGGGTATAAATATTAACATAATTACTACCTTAAAACTGACAATATTTAAATTAACTTCTCAAATAGAAGCCTTCTCAATAGGCTTTTGATCCTACTTTATTCCCAAAGGCATTGTTTCATATTAAAAATTTTAAAAAGGGTATGTAACTTAAGAGTAAAATAATAATTTCCTACACTTCCACATCTGTAAAGATAGACACTTTTGCTTAACAGTTACCAGGAAACTATGCACATTCCAAAAAACATGAGATATACACGTGTATTTTGGAGACATAGCTTAAAAAGTTCAAAGAAAAGTTAACTCAAACTGTAATTGAAAGGAAAATAAATCCATACAAGTAGACAGGGCAGGGAAGATGTCTGGACAGACTTACGAATATAAGTGAAGCTTTAAGTGACAAAGCAACCAGACAAGCAAACAGTTAAATCAATAATTTTTTTGTTGCATTCTCCTGTGACAGTACCAATGTTAAGTGATTTTAAATCAGGAAGGAAGGAATTGCTAGGGAAGCCCTGTGTATGACGCTATTTTCTAAACAACTAGTAGAGACAACAGAGTACTGAGAACTCTAACCCACCATTCCCATCACCTTTACTATCATGCTTGCTATTTTAAATCTTGGTTCCCAAGCTACTGATATGCAAGTGCCTTCATATCCTACCCTACTGGAGCTAGAAAAGAACTTCATCAGCAGGCAACCAACTCAGCACAGACCTCCAAACTACTCCCGCTCTTCTATTGACAGACCCTGTTGCAGGTCCCTGTATGGGCATGCACATGACAGACCAATGCGATAAATACCTGATCTAACCTTCTCTTAAATTCTGAAATCCTTTAAAGAAGATCATCCAGTAAATAATGCATAGAATGCTATAGAAATAAAGTTTTCTTCTTACTTTAAAGTTTTTAAGCAATGCACAGTTCAGCAGCGATGCTCTCTGAAGCTGCTAACACTACTCTCAATAGCCTTCATATTTCTGACAGTATCACTTGATAACACTAAATGAAGAAACTCTAATGTCTAGATACTCTGGCATAGTTTTTCAAGGTGCCAGCTTTGCCATCTAGCTTGGTGAAAGGGACAACAATTTTCAGTTGACCTGCAAGGCTATTCCTTTTGAACTACAGCAAATTTTAAGTGTTACCACTCTGGCAATCCCTTGTACTATATAGTTGCACCCACAGGGATGAGGCCAATCAAAGTTTGTCTTTGATGAGACAGTCTTGAATGGGCAGGACACACATCCTGATGAATATCACCAAGGTCATAACTAACATGCCCTGCTCCTTGTCTTACTTGAGAATATCTTGTAAATACCAAAGATAACACAACATAGCTAAGGAAAAAGGTGTATCAGTTCTTTTTGGAGGAACACATGGTATGTATTTTATTTTCACTGGATGCATCAAAAACACTGGGACATGTGTAAATGGGACAGGGTGAGAGGAAAATTGGGCTCCTTTGAAAGGATTCCTCAGGCTGCTGCCTAGAAGCCGCTAATTGCGTCAGTCATGCTGAATGACGAGTGACGGGCTTGTGATCTCAGCCATTGTTACTCTGCTCTGAGTTCAGCCACTCATTTCATTAATAAGAGAGGCTCTGAAATGAAAAGCTAAAACACCTATTATTCCCTTATTTTCAAAACAGCAACAGCTAAGTAAGGAGCTTTCTAAAAGTTACCAAACCTTTCATGTGTGAATACAATTTTACTTGCAATTATCACCATCAGGATGCAGGAATGTTAACTTCTTCCACAAAAGAGGAGGAAAAGAAAGCAAATACAAAGCACCACACACCAAACTGATTTGAACTTTTCTCGTGGGATGAGTGTTTGCTCTTGAATTATCCAGTTGCTCATCTATTTGAGCAGATTCTCAAGCGAAGTAAATAAACAGCGATTCGGTGATTTCAGCAGCACTACACTCACTCCCAGTTGTTGAAGCAACCTATATTAAAGTGCCTAAAGAGGCAATAAGCGCCGTTTGTTTCTTTTGAACACCTCACTGCTACAGTGAGCATCCAGCAGCTGCTTCTCCAAGGGTCCTGCAATCTCTGCAGGCAGCATGGACAAAAAAAAAAAAAAAACATGACTGCTTAGGGAACCCGCAATTTTTACCTTCAAATCTACCTGGATGCCCCCATCCAGTCCACAGCCTTGGGATGACTAGACAAAGCATGTGGAAGCCTGAACAACTGCTCTTGAAGCTTTTCTCACAGGGAGTGAGTGCCTGTGGCTGCCAGACCTCACGTTAGAGAACCCCATTTCAATGGAATTGTGATGGATTTTGCCAGCCCTCCTTCTTATAACCGTCAGAGGCGTGTTCTGTCTGGATTAGGAGGTTCCTTCTCATGGCCAATGGACTGGCACCAGAATGAAAGGAGGTCAGACACACAAAGAGCTGAAAATGAGGCAGAGAAAAAGAGAAAAAAATCTGTGCAATTCAGAATGAACACTGTTAGGAAACCTCCACACCTTTGAATTTCTTTTCTACCTAGCATAAATGTAGGTCTGAATATATGATCCAACCACTAATGAAAGAAGAAAACAACTAGGACTAAGATTAATACTCAGGAAAAATACAGCACTACTCAAAAGAGCAAAAAGAATAAGTATATGAGCTCAGCAACAAAAGAGAGCAACACTTAACAGGTGAAACTAAAAAAGTACTCTGAAAAACAAGTCTTATTTTAAACTGGAAACAACAACAAAAAAGAGCAACAGTCTAGAAAAACATTTGTTGTTTCTACTTGCAGACTATACAAGACAGGCCCTGGGAAAACTACAGAAATGACACTGTGCATACTCGTGACACCATGGAATCACTCTAGCTACAGACATCCACAAGCAAGCACGAAATAAAAGCTTGTGATCTTTCTTACTGTTGTGTCTCTCTTCACATTTCCCTGCTACTGAACACATTGTGGCTGCATTCCAATTTTGATACCAAGTAAGCAAACTTTTTTTTCTTTTTTTTTTAATTACTTTAACCTTGTTAAATCAATTCTTATACTTACCAGGGCATGACATTGTTTACACTAGACTAAGTGCAAAACCCTGACCTCTGTATTTGCATCATGACCTTAGAGAATAAAGCCCACTCATCCAACCCCAGTCCTTACAACTTTAATTATGTCCAACAAGGCAGTTGTGCTTTTAATAGTATCATTTACCAAGATTCAGAATTGTTTATTTGTGTCAGTCACTCCTATTTTGTTTTATTCTACTTGTATGCCCTGGCAGTTGTAACCAGGATTGCTAATAGACTGGGTCACTTCATTGGACACAGATGAACACACTTTCCAGCTTCTTACATTAGTATGTGGTATAACGAAAAGACAGATTGTTTGGCTTCTATCTGATGTAAATGAAATAGATCATAGAATTTAAATTTCCAAATTGCTTGTCTCTTTAAGAAATTTTTGAAGGAGGTTGAAGGGGATAGGGGGAGTAGAAGTGTTCTACCTGTCTCATTACTCCCAATATTGGGAGTTATGGTTAATCAGGCAGGTATCTTTAAAAGAAATTCCAAACTTTCTGTCTGACTTCCCTGCCACTCAAACATGCATCCACTCTTAACTCATTTCCTTCCCACACAGCTTATTCTAATATATTTAAGTTCAAAATCAAGTCAGAGAATTGAGTGGAGCGTCAAATTGCAAACGCAATTTTAGAACTATCTAGAAGAAAAGCTTAAACACACTGGATGAGTTTTACTGGGGCTTCAAATTATTTAATGGCATATGAGGAAATCTAAAATGCCTTCATGTCTAAAAGTTAAGCTAAAATAGACACCACTTACTTAGTTTAAAGCCATTTCATTTCATTTCACATTTAAGAGATGAACAATCTAAATCAAAGTTGTATTAGATTTTGTTTATTTAATGGAACTTCTAAATTGAAATCAGAAGTATGTAGTCTGAACTTTATGGCAAACTCGGCAATCTTCACATTTTATTTTCTGTAGCACATCATTAGTCTGCTTGCTCACTAAACATATGAGTAGAAAACAAGAGTGTCTTTGTTTGTGTATATTAGTGCAAAGCTGTAAAACTCATTCAGCCAAACTTTCACCTTTAAACCTTAACCTGACTTGTAGCAACATTTGTAGCCTCTAAAATTACACTGCATGCTCCCAGACAGAGTTAATCACCCTTCACTTTTGATGCGCTGAATAATGATCCACCACTTAAGCTTGAGCCTTTAAAAGCCTAAAGAAAAATATGTACATATCTTAAATCAGTAGTGAAACAGTAAAATTCTATCTAGAATTACGATTTAGAAAAACAGGTAAATGAAACAGAAGCATAATTCTATTTGTTACACCTTGCTCACAAGCCTGCTAAATGTCACAGGGGGGTAAAAAAAGGATGTTATAAATATAATAAAATTCAAAGCCAAAAGGCTTGAAAAAGCCATTAGGCAAGCAAACAAAAATAAACATAAGAAGCTAATACAAAAACAGTATGAGTGGTAAGGCTAGCAGAGGAATCAATGAGCATTGCAAAGGAGATACCAAAAGCATCAACACAATATGCACTAAAACCACTCTTGCAATGATGACAGAAAATAAATCCTAAATTGGTGAGTTTGATGGGTGAGTCTTGAAGGTTTTTTCACCCTTTAACTTTTGAAGTGAGGTTATAAATCAGCTTTTCTTCCTTATTAAACATTTCTATGTAATTTTTCATAGTGGTAAAGTGACATACACCTTGAGCCTTTGCAATACAAGCAAAAATCAAAAATAGTGGTGAAACTCTCTTCTCTTTTACTTATGATAATACAATCAATAAACTGTTTTTATTTTGTCTGTATTACAGGTTTTTTAAACAAATGAAAAGCCAGTTTTAA
>JAUBNY010001204.1:1168464-1184033 GCA_032275445.1 Crypturellus soui
CCCTCAGATTCAGACAGAGCTTCCTGCGTTTTAGTTTGTGGTTTGTGCCCATTGTCACTGGGCACCCCTAGAAAGAGTCCTGCCCCATCCTCTTTACAGCCTCCCTTCAGATGTTTAAATACATCGGTCAAATCCCCCTGTCAGTCTTCTCCAGGCTGAAGAGTTTCAGCTTGCTCAGCCTCTCCTCCTATGACAGATACTCCAGTCCTCTAATCATCTTAGCAGCTTTGTAACTGTTTAAACACACTATTAAAAGAAACCCTTTTTTTTCCCTTGTGTTTGATTGTTAGGTTCTCAAGGCTTTTTTATTTTTTTTTTACATTAATTTGGGATGTAACTCTTGTTTCTTTGATGTTGCACTTAATTAAATCATTGGTGAATTCAGAACACCACCGTCTTTCACTAACTTCTTGTACAACATTTAGAATAGAATTCATAATCATTGCAAAGTAAGGAATAGTAGCAATAAAGTGTAAGATTTTATTTTTTATGGCAAATTAGCGGATAGAGAGCCTAAACAAGACCAAGCCTCATTCTTCTAGGTGTAAAAAAACAATGTGACAAAGGATCCTTTCTTCAAAGGATTTATATGTTGATTCTTATCAACATAAAGGAATACAAGAAAAAATCACCCGTGGCATAAAATTCCATTGATGTTTATCTTGTAATACCCCTTTATATTAGGGGTGGCTCTATAGCTTTTCATTTCTGTTTCAAAGATGCTGTAAGACGTCCCTACTGAAAAAGAAAAAAAAAAAAAGACAAAAAGAAGAAAAAAAAAAGAAATCATGGAAGCTGTATTCCTTCTGTTCCTCTAGTAACAAAAAAATGCTAGGGGCATATTTTCTATTCAGACTACTCAGCAGACTAGCTCAAATGCCTTTTAAAAATTATTATAATTATAGGAAATATTGTGTACAACTTCTGCTCTGTGGTTTTGTTCTTGTTAATGACAAAATGCTAATCTGCTTCATATGTAATTTATATACAAGCAACATAATATTTGTTGCAAAACCAGTGTTATCGCTGATGTTGTTAAACAGAGAGAGACCTGTCCCTGAAATCTTAGTATTTGGTTTAAGTGTTTAACAAATGAGCCATTCAGTACTCGCTAATGCCTTGCTCCTCTTAGTGTATAGGAAAGAGTATGAGGGTGTCACCTAGTGGACTGCTGGGACTGTATGTCAGAAAAGAGCTAAGAAGCCAAAACATCCAAATGGCATTCAGTAACAAAATGGAAAGGAAAAGTTTTTTTTTTTTTTTTAATTTAATTCCTCCAGGAATTGTAAAGACTTCAACAGAGCATCATTGTTCTCTAATATCTGCCTGTGGGTTCCTATTCATGTCACAGGATCTTTTGGCACTGAAAAGGGCTATTAGAAAGATGCATCCAAATTTCTGAAGAGAAAACTACCTATATTCCTGGCCCTACAGAAGAGGTCTACTGTTACCAAAGATCACCATCTCAACTAAGTTGCACAAAACTTTTGTTTGGGATTATAAATAAGTGGAAGAAGTTATATACAGTGCATGTAGATTCTATCAATTGTATTTTAAAAGAAGGAAATACTCTGTGCTTTTCAACAGGTCATCAAAAATAGTTTTTTTACATGTATTAGTTGGAGATTGCTGCATGCATTTTTAATTCATGAATAGTTTCGGTTAACCTTAACAATCTGGAAACGAAAAGGATTACATAAACTATCCATCTTATTTCTTTGATTGAATTACTGCACATATTTAAAGCAGACGACACTCAAGAGCTGAATACCTGCAGTGAATTAACTCAGTCAAATGCAAAGCAGATATCCAAGCCAGCTCACCCAGTACAATTTAAATTGCATATTGAAATTTTAAATAATCAGCATACAATTTATAGTTGCATGATGAAAGTCTATCTGATCCCATGTATTTAACTTCCTTTAATTAAAAGAAAATGCTTACTAGTGTTTTAATATTGTATTCTGCCCTTGAGTGGAGGAAGGGAAAATGTAAGGATGGAGCTACAAATGATAGAGATATCCTGCTGTAGTGCCTAGAGCATGTGTTTTATTACTCCCCTGAAACGCTTCGGTGTACACTGTGACCAGCATGGGAAGAGGAGAATCAGGCTTTGCCCCATGATGGTAGGCTTATTTGTTGGTGTCAGAAGTACGTACGACTTGTCAGCAGACACAGTGTGCTGCTGGAAGCAGCAGCAGAAATGCTTAACACGAGCAGTGTGTTTTGCTGGTCTAGCTGTTGGCCCCCTGCTTGAAGTGGTAAGATGTCTCTTTTAATGAATAAATGGAAAATGGAAGAGATATAAGTACCTCATCAATCAAAACTACCCTTTGGGAGAACTATGAAAATATATTTTATTTAATGACCAAATTAAAAATGTATATATTTAAAATGTTTGGGTAAAATCAAAACTCTTCATATGTCATGAGTCATGAAAGAAAAGAAAAAAGAACAGAAATTATTTAACTATTCCCATTTTTTTTCTGTTGATCAGGAACTTCTTATTCTGCAAGATATAATTCTTGTCTGATCTTCAGAAACATTTACTTCTGATTTGGGAAATGGAGTTATTTCCCTTCCCTTCCCTTCCCTTCCCTTCCCTTCCCTTCCCTTCCCTTCCCTTCCCTTCCCTTCCCTTCCCTTCCCTTCCTTTGCCTTTTTTTTTCTCCCAAGTCTCTAGGTTCCCTCGGATTACAGTGAGAGGTGCCCAAGTAATATATATAATCAAGTTCAGCTGTAGACACTGATAACATATATAAAGTCTGTGGGGCAAGTAAGGATTGCACTGAGGGACAGGATGCTGTTGATGAATCTTCTACACCCATTCATAGAGCAGGCTGTTTTCTTTTAAAGTAGTTGCTGCAAGAAGCAGCAGAACCAGACTCCCAGAGTGCATACATCTCCTTTCTCCCAGAAGGTCAAGCTGCCTTCAGAATAGAAAACAACCAAAAAACAACCTGCAGGGAAGGCCTTGGGCCTCCATTAAATATTTCATTAAAAAGAAAACTGGTCTTGCATGTGTTCTCTTTAAAACCTCCCAGAGGACAAATCTGTCAGGGTATGTCTGCATAGTTAGGAGCATCCAGTAACACGACTGTTCCTCCCACTCTCTGAGACGGCCCAACACGAGCCAGCTTGAGTCCAGAAGCCGCGTAAATACGCTCGCAGAGCGCCAAGCCTGAGCTAACACAGGTTGTGTCTCAACAGGCCTCATTAGCTCAGGCTCATTACTGTAATAACCCGGCTACATGGCTGCTGCACTGCAGCTGGCTCTGCGTGCCTGGCTTGCAGCGTGCAAGGAGTAGGCACAGAAGTATCTCCTCCTGACTGTGCAGACATGCCGTCAGCGTGTTCCTCCTCTTCTTCCCGGAGATTTTGTCATTTAATTTGAAAGCCAACAGCTGCTTCTCTCAGATTATTGTACTGGCATAAGAACATTTGAAAAATAGTATGTTCGTGAAAGGCTGTGGAAGGCTGGTTGCTTCTAGCAGGTCAGAGGAGCATTTCTGTTACAGCACGATGGAGTCTTCCCTAGCAGAAAGCACAACCTTAAGCAAGGATCACATAGAAAAACAACTTCCAGTTTCCTCTCCTCTCACCTCTTAACAACACATAAGATGCAGGAATAAATTACAAAGTGAGTACTGTGGCAGGGGTAAAAACATACAGCAGTCTGCTTTTGAATAAAAAGTGGAAAGACTCACTCTTCTTTTTTATGGAAATGGACAGGTTTTGTATTCCCTAAGTTGTAACTGAGTAGACATAATTTATCTGCACTTACCCTCAACTACTGCTGGGTAAATATCCTACTTTTAGCTCAAAGGCACAGTCAGAGCTGCATAGACTCATAGCTAACGTCAAAGAATGCAACAAGTACAGAAAAATAACTTTAAATTTTAATGCTGGAAGGAGACAGCATCCGAGTGGCAGTTCAGATAGTAATATCAGACTATAATAAATCCTCAGATCAAAGAAAGTCTCAGGCACAATTTATATAGACCACAATAGGGGAGCATATTACCTGTGAGCTCCCCTCCTCCACCTTCTACTCCTTATCTCCATGGCTGTATTTCTCTGTTGGCGAAGTAGAAGAGCAAGAGCAAGACACAAACATTATGTGTCGAAAACCTACACCCACACCCACACACACACAAAAGTATTCCCAAACATCCAGCCTTATTTATTTAATAAATTCTTTCTGATTTTAGCTTCAACTCACATCTTCAAACTATGCTTCCTAATGAAGGAGCTGAGACACTTTTAACATTTGTATATTCAAAATTGATATTCTTACATAGGACATTTTGCCTTGTATAGCACTGCAAGAGTTTGCACTATTGAAACTTTGCATATTGGTGTGAGAGCGTCACACTACTGAGGGACCTGTTCTTGACTGGTAAGTGAATCTATTCACCTGAGTAGGTTTGACAGATTATGTTCAAATATACTCATTCACTTCTCTATACTAACAAATGCATTTTTAATTACATTTTTTTACATGTTTTCCCAAACTTTTAAGAAAACAGACATGCTTATTTTTCGTATCACCTTTTGCGACACAAAAGTAATAGTGTAGTAGTAGTGTAACACCACTAGTATCGCAACATTTGCTATATGAATTAAAGAAATAAATAAGGTTTTTAAAACTTATTTTTAATGATTATAGTGCGGAAATATTATTGGTTTAATAATGAATAAGTTTTTGATTCCAAAAAGTAATGGTGTTTTCAGTGAACTATGTTGCAATGCCCTCTGCTGGCATTAAGTTGGTAAACTCTTTAGATCTCCTGTTTAGATGACTTAAGAGGTGTAAGAATAGTTTAAATACTGAGATATCAAACCAATACCAACTACCAGTATCCTAGGTTGGTGAGAATCTGTAACAGACTTTTAAGTAAAAACAGCCAGCTTCAACAATACTAAATTTGCTATAAAGTTTTTACAAAGTTTTCAAGATATGTCAATGTTTCTCAGATGAAAATTTGTGCTAACTTCCCAAATTCTAAGAAAAAATCCAGGCTCAAGAAGAAAGTAAGAGTATAACTGACATATCCATTCACTTCAAAAAAAAACAAAGCCTTTCTGCATCAGCAAATCAAGACTATCAAAACTTTATCAGAATGGTTGTGTTGGATTTCAGTATTTCAAGTGGAATTTCAAAGCTCCCAAGAGGCTTGCATCTTACCCAGCCAATGCTGGGTAATGACCATACCACTTACAAACGCAGACAATATTTATTGCGCTTGTCTGAAGCCATTGTTAAAGCAATGAACTGAACATAGGCACTAGGCCTTATTTGATCCTCTTAGTCAATATTTTGAACAGCTTTTAAGAAAATGGGAATGATAAATCAGACAAGTGTATATATACTATAGAGTACAGCTTCAATACATGTCATGAATGCATAAAAAAAAACGGCCTAATTGTTTTACTTTCCAACTTTCTGCTGTCTACTGAAAGCTTAGTGAGGTGCTATCCATTGCCAAGGAGTTAATACTTTCCATGAGTAAATTTGAAACATATAAACATCTCCTATACAGCAAGATTAATCAAGTAACAGTTTTTAAAGCACCATGTCATCTAAAGTACGTATTTTACGGCTGCTCTGTAAAAATTGCTTCAAGTTCATAGTGAACTGATAAAATTGGGGTCTGAAATGTTCTTGTTATTTCTGTCTTTCAGTTATCTCTGAGTGTAACATGAAAATTATAAACCTGGCCCAAATTTGGCATCTTGGAAACCTGAGTGAGAGTTTCAATACTGCTTTGCAGAGGGGGATGTTCAGCCGTCACTGAAAGAAATCCCATTAGTGTTCCTGAAAATCCCACCCTTAAACCTTTATTAAGAAGCCCTTGAAAGAGGTTTTTGCTCCAAGCCATAAATCTTCCCATCAGATATGCAGGGCAGATCACCAATTAACATCAGACATGAAGGATTTTCTTGATTACAATATGGACATACTTTTCTCTGGAGATCTGCTTTGTTCAAAACGAGCTTCTTGTCATCTCACTGTTATTCACAGTCAAAAATGGACCATTTTTGTGCATCAGAAATGTGGGTTTCAGCAGTCTAAACTGTTTTCATGAGACAAATTGTTACACAATAGATGGCCTCTTACTTTTCTGACAAAAGGTCTTTTCATACTGCAAAAACATTCTGCTCCTTCTGTGACACAGCAAAATTGGATCCAAATGAGAAATATATGTAGATGCAGTAATAAACATGTTACTAGGCAAACATTAGCACTTAAAACTATTGTGTAGATTTAAGTTAATCCTTAGGGGATTTTAGTTCCTTGGATCTGCCACGTCCTAAGGTAGCAGTAGCTTGGGGTGACAACCTGCGGCCTGAGAGCAGGTATGTGACACAGCATGTCACTTTTCAGCCATCTATGAAAAGCTGGAGTCTGTTTTCTTCTCTAACATTTTAATAATTTGACACAACTCTGATTATCCCTGTCATTTAAGCCATACCTAAAAGATGAAGACACCAATAGAGACAGATTTTAGTAGTTTCCTTTGAATTCTACTTTGCTCTGATGAGGACAGTATTCGTTTTCATTTGTTTTGGTTTGGTGTGGTTTTTAAATTTAAGCTATTAATAATGGGAACCAGTTTGATCAGTGAACAGAGCTCCTATCAGTGAAATAATGTGAATTTATGAAATTTACTTTCTTGCTTTGCTGAGAGACACTGCCCGATACAGCCTGCCAAAGCAGCATCCCTGAGTTGTCCCTTACTGTTTCGCTTCTCTGCTAAACAAGGTATTTATAGGTAATGTTAGTGCCAATGATATATTGCTAACACTTACTGGAAAGACTGTTATAGTATCTAGTGGCTAAAATAGGACATCTTTAACAAATGCCGTATTCTTTTATTACCCATTGGATTCAGAAGAACCCACTGATTTGACACTGATTGCTTGCTTGACTGGGGAAGAGGCGGATACAAAAACAGAGTGCAGACCCCATTTTACAGGGAGGAGAGGATTTATTTCCAGAATCTTGGTGCACAAATGTGTATAGACTACTGTGGCTCTCTAACAGCATAGTTAATTCTGAAGGAGAGAAGTCATGTAATACTCTTGCCCAAATGTCCCCATAATTACTGTGTCCATTTACATGGCAGATGAGCTGTTCCAAGGACATTTCCTATTAAAGACTAGTTCATTGTTTTCCATTTTCTTAACAGAATAGCAGTTTTCCCCGATTCTCACAATTAAGCATGTATTAACAGCAATAGATAGAAAGGAAAGCTGTTTGAAGGGTCTTTCTCTCTTCAATGCACAGGTGAGAATCATTTAAATTTGACGGAGATTCCATAACCATGTGTCTAATCTAAATCCATACAAAAAGCAGTAAGGAATTTGTGTGCTGCTCACTCATTCTTCAGACATTTGTAGTCTGAGACTCCGTCATGTCCAACTAAAAACCCAACAGCTCAACAATGGAAAGTTTAGGGTCATGATTTCTGAAGTAATATGGAAGTATTATTTCTACCATATCCTGGAAAAACTTAAGAACGTTGTAATTATTTCCACCCACAGGAAAATAAAAAAATAAAAATAAAAACAGATAATAGTTTTCAGGGTTCATGACAAACTGTTGAAAAGTTTAGCAAAACATTTGAACTGGATCTCAACTCTGAAATCAGATACCAGCTTCTGGAGCTGATAGTTACAGACAAACTATTATTAGTAGTACAAACTATATTGCAATACGCCGTATCAGGTCCTTTTACTTCACTTAGTAATAAAATACTTGACAGTAATATGGTGCCAAATAACTAAGGAGAGGGGTGGAGTCTTCATTCTTCATCCCAGCAAATCAAGATCAGATGCTTTTCTGGAAGTCTTAAGCAAATGCAATTGTGTTTTATGGAGCCCTATACAAGAGTTAAATGGGTGAAATTTAAACGGCTTTATATAGTGTTATACTTGTTGAACTTACAGTCTTTCTGTTTTTAAATGCTACAAATCACACAGCTTACACTAAGCAATATTTTATCTGCAATGACCCTCAGTATTTAAAAGATTTTTATATAATACATGTAATTTAAAATATTTTATTTGTGTCTGCGCCTATAACCGTGTCACATCTTGCAAGGTATTCTTTTTCATTCTATCGACAAAAATGATCCAAAATATGTTAGTCCATACCCACAAAATGGGAAGGAGTTGCTGCTTTTACATCTCTCTAATTTGAGATTCATAGACTATAACAAAAGAAAATTATGCTCATGTTCCTAATTAAAAAGATTCTATGAATTCTCATATCTTTCAACGCAGTTAGGTCTTCAGTTTATTACAAGTAAGACTGGAAAACAAATCCTTTAATGAAATACCTACTGCAATTGTACTAAATATAATCACACATTGCTCAGCAAGGCTGCCAATAAAGTGAAACAAATACAACTCATCAAATGTTTCCATGAAATAAGTAATTCAAGGTTTTCTAGTATGCAGCTTCATGGAGTACAAAGAATAAATCACATAAAATAAAGGCAAGACACTAACAACCCAATTTCATGCAGAATTCTAACTCCCAAAAGGTTTAAAGCCTCAGGCACTTAGAATTTACTGTTCTCATCAGAGAAATGATTTGCAGACCTAAATGAATATTTTAGGGTTTTTTTTCTTTGAGTCAAATGATCCATCTGTTTACTAAAACAATTCACTGCAAAGCCAAAGAGGTCATTTCAGGGTAAAGTCTCCATCTTAGCAAAGGGTAACCCAAACAGGGTGTCAAGTTGAACTATTTGAAGTATAAAGTGACAACAGATAATATTTGATGATGTTCGGATTCTATGATCTTTGTGCTACGATATTTCTAAAAACAAGAAGAAAATAATCTTCTTTCTGGAAAAGTACAGCATATTAACCAATGTCTGTATCTTCTCTACATCATTATCCCAGTTTTATGTTGTCAACTTTGTACTGATTAGAAACACTATGTAAAAATGTATAAGCTAAGCTACTTACTAAGCAATTTGCAGCTACATCATCAGACAAAGAAGCTGTTTACTAGTAGGTTATGAATTTGTAAGTTAAATGAAGGTAATAGGCATAGCCCAGAGAATATTTTTCATTCTCTCCCATTTAAAATGACAGATTTAGTTTATTTCAAAATGCTAATTTGCAGTAAGGTTGGAATGCTTTCATGTCTCACTTGGTAGCAGGAGGAAAAGAGTGAGACTAAAATAGAGTATGTTCTTATAATATCAGATTGGCTAGGAAACTGCTTGTCTAAAAATGAAACTAAACCATATAACCTAAATTTAATAAAGCTTTCAGTGGTGTTACAATATTGTTTCTACTAAAATTAAGGAAAAACTCCCTTTAAAAGACAACACAAAAAATTATCAGATGGGTAAAAGTACATTTAAGATCTTGTCCTAGTGTCCACATCACACTGCTCAACTCCTCCTAATCTGCTTTTGAACAAAATATTTAATGTTTAAAGTGGCTGGCTCCTAAAGCTGAATATGAAAACAATCTGCCAGCAGGAACGTCTTTTCATGTTTTTCAGTGACCTCACATCACTTCTTGCCTTACAGAAACTACATTATTAATATGCACAAGTTAACAACAGAGTCAAAGATTTTCTACATGGCCATTTAAAAGAAAATATCACTAATCTATGTAAAATATTAGCAACGAAATAAAGCTTTGTTCTCTAAACTTGCTACCTATAAACATTAAGCAGGTGGAGAAGAGAACAAATAAGACCATTCTCAGCGGAAACTAAAGAGCTCCCCCTGTTCTGTGATGTGAAAACTAGTATTTATAAATGTTCTCTACAGTACTTATGAAGTGCGATAATCAACATGATTAATGACAGAAAATGTTTCCTCTTGCCTTACTCTGTTTTCACATCTCTTTTGAGGCTTGACACCCAGGCAAGTGTTTAACCTTTCCGTTTGTTTCCAAAGCTGTGGATAAAGTCTTCCAAAGTTCTTTAGCCAAAGTTCTCCAGGCAAAAATCCCGTTATGAAAACATAGTTGCTACAAACCTTCTGTTTCTTTTAATCCGTACTTTTTGTATACTTCTTTTACACTACTTTTCAGATTATCAGACACACAAGTTAGAGATAAAATACTGGTATTACATCAGCTATAGATTTAATCTTGTAAGAAAACAAATGCCATCTTTAAAATGATTTAAAGAGCACAGGTGCTTTATATTAATCAACTTCTTTTTTGCTTTGAGTATAACTATGTCAACCGACGTGCTTATCTGTTCATGTTCTGTTCAGATAAATTACTCCTAATGGTGTTTGAGGGCATGTTTAAGAGTTTTTAGACTGGTTATAGATACTATACCATTTCAGAACTATAATAAATATAGCACTCTAACAGCTATAGTGCATCTGGATAACATTTGATCTGATTCATAATCATTACCACCTACTGCTCTACAGCAACCAAGTATAAACGAGTATTGTATTAGTCTGTACAAACTACACTCAAGCTATATAATGAATATTATTGAGCTGGCTATCTCACCCTCACCTGTTCTATCACTGTATATTCATATATTGTGATTATTAAGAATTTATTGCAAGATTGAACCCTATGCTACACATTCAAACTTATTCTGCTTTCCTAAGGGGCTCTGCAGTTAGCCAAAGAACCAAAGGTACTATTTTGTACTATTTTCATTTTGCATTGGAAAAGATTAGTCTCCTTGTTTTAAACTGTGGGAAGAGAACTGATTCAGAAAACAAAAACAAACCTTTTTTTCCTCTTTTTTTCTTTTCTTGATGTGAAAACAGAGATTCACAAGAGGCACTTCCAATGAACTGTAAGCCTGTTATTTTGCCATATTATCCACAAAGCATAATGGCACAATAAAAAAGTCTGATAATCCAGTTAAGGCTATTAAAAACTTTGTTATTAATAAAGAACATGCTGGAAGAGATGGGGTATGATTTGACTTACACTGCAAAGGTGTAACCATACAAAGTGCCTACCAAGAGAAGGGAGTAGGACCAGGCAAAGCGAATCAGAAAACTTGTCTATGAATTTCACATGATAGTATTATGTTGCCAGAAGGAGATAAGGAAGGAGGTGTGGGAGGGGAAACAGAGGAAGCAATACAGAAGACAGATCAAATGGGGTATATTGAAGGGAACAAGGGAACAGGCAGATGCAGAAGCTGAGAAAAAGTGACAGTAATGCTCTAATGAGAAGGCGAAAGTGTTAGAATAGCTACAACAAGCCTTAGTAGCATAGCAGTAACGCTGAAAACCTAGCAACATTTGGGAACTTAAACAAGGCCTCATATCCACTCTGGATGCTATCAAGGTAAGCAAAAATCTTTAGTTAAACAGCATCAGTTCAGTTCTCATTCCAGTGTTGTGACAGATATTTGCTGGTTGTCAAAAGGCTGTACTGCTGAGCGTAGGACTGGGTTATGCATTAAATATCTGATTAGGAAAAGAAAATCATCTTTTGAGCACACAGGAGTTTGTAACCCTTTCTGAAGGATACCTCCCTCCTCATTTTCTTTGACAGAAGAGAAAAAAAGATCAGTGCTTGACAGGGACTGAGCCTTAAGAATCAGCTCCAGTCATCACTGTCTTTATATGTCCTCTCCACTGCCTATCTTGAAAATGTGATTTCCCAAACCCAGTGCCAGCCACAGCCATTCTTCATTCATATTCTTCTTACAGATTCACAAGTGTCACGTCAGCCAAACCAGCACCTCATTATAAAAGAGTGGGTGAAACACTGGGGAAAGAAAGCAAACAGAAAAGAAAAATGTGAACAGCATCACTTCTTGGTTACCAGGTGCATCTTATCTTATCTCTTTCTGTCTCCCAGGCTGTACATTCCTTAGGGAAAAGGGGCTGCCTTAACAAGTGCTTTGTAGAGTGTTTATCACAGCATTATGCATGTGTTCCAGTGCAGTGACAAATATGTCACATAACTACATTTCAGCTATTGTAGGTTAGGTTATGCAATATTATTTCTTGGTGAATATGTGTCATATAATTTGTGTTGTGCAACAGCAAAATAAAAATTGAGATATCTGGACTTCATTGTCACCTTTCTAGGACAAAAAGCTAGAAAGCAATGTCAAAACTGACTTCTAGATAGATCAGTCAGACTGCAATATGAGAAGATGCATGAGCAAAATAAGTATTTAATGTGTTCGCACAAAATTTCTTTATGCTGAGATCTGCTGATTTGTTGAATTTCAAAATGTTGCTGAAATTCCCGGGCAAACAAACCTGTCTTTATACTGAAGAACTGTCTCGATACTAAATTTCAAAATACATTTCTAAATACTGTCCTAAAGCCCTAGAAATTGCCCTAGATTCCTGTATTCTAAGCACTACTATTTGCAGACACCAGGCACTCAAACCATTTGTACTTCTATAAATGCTCATCCAATTCCTGTATGGCTGTATTCCTTCATATTCTTTTCATTTTAACTGTTCTGATTCCAGTTAATGCCAATTCAATTTAGTTCCAAATTCATGCCATTCATTGGTCCATTTTAGCCTAACCCTTTCAAAGCTTTCCCTTTGAAGCCCAAGAATGTGCATGAGCACTTTGTTTGCACTACCTCTAATGTAAATTTGCATTCTTCCCTCCATCTAACACGAGGTGATATTAGGACAGCCACCAGTCATTTTTCTCCCTTCTGTCACAATGATGGTCTTTTATACTTTCTATTCCTACTGCACAATTGCAACTTCTCATCTACACAATGCTATTCTGCAGTTTCCTGATCTACTTTTCTACCAATCATCTCAATTAAGCAGGTGGGTTGTATACCTAGGCAGATTTCTGCGAAGTGACAAAATGCTTTGGGTCAGACGTTAAAAAGAGGATCCCTTCACTGCTGGTATTAGACATAAGAGGTAACAGATTACAGTCTAAAACTCTAATCAGAGCTTATAAAATCATCTACACTTACAAAGTTGAACTGTAATTTGTATGGAAGCCTAACAGTCCACCTACAAAGTTATATGTTTAATACATTTATTTTATTCCTTCAAATAAAACTATGGTATGTTTGTGCTAGGACTATGTGACAACAGTTTGTATGGCTTATATTCCTATAATAATGAGAGCAATATTTCACATTTGCGCTAACAAGACACAGGAGAGCAGCTGAACAACTCCTGGCCTCTTATTTCTTGTGTATACACACCGTGGTAATCAGAGAATTAATAGGACCTGAAACTAGGGACTGAGTGAAAACTAAAGGATATTCTTGCAACTACCTAACAAGTAACATCACTCTAATTTCTAGTAGAAGAAATGGTTAGGTTTTGGCATAACTTAATTTCTGCATGGAATGGAATTATCCTCCCTTAAGTGTTATTTGTACCCCATTTTGTGGTCAATCCTAGAAAGAAACATATACCCTTTTACTAGTAACAAGAAAATGTCAATATCCTTTAAACTAAAGTGGTAGAAACCAGTGGGGAATTTGGGGCATTAGAGCCATGTACATTTTGCTTCCTAAACCACAGATTTTTGTGAATTAGTCCTTCTCAAGCTACTTCAAACAAAAAGTGCCACTGCTCAGCAGAACCACTAAGCACTCCTGCTGGCCCAAAAGAGGAGATCAGAAATTACTCATTAGTCAAAAATGAGCTACTTTGACAGCAGCTGCAGGCTACTGAGAAATAGCATGCTTATGCCAAATGGCTTATTTTGGTACAGCTTGGAAGATGTTATTTTCTTAGGTGCCATGTATGAAAGAGTTAGGCAGCCGTAAGGAGGGAGCTGTGTGGGTGCAATGACATCTCATGTGCGGGGGGAAGCCCGGCTAGAGAGTTAGTTAGCGTGGGGTAACACACACTCCCCGGTCAGACTTTTCCCGGTAATTGCTACGGGGAGGTAAGGATGCACCGCACCACACTGCACCGCACGTTTCGCTGTACATCCCCAGCGCAGAGGTGATACAACCAAGGCAACCCTTGTTTAATGAGCATCCGTTCCCATGGAAAATGTTTTCTGCCTATGACTGCATTCCAAGTCGCAAAGTATGTGACAGAAATATAGGTATTTACTACATGAGGAAACATCTAAGCTATAATCACTGGAAGCTTTATTTTTTTATAACTCTGTATTCAATATTGAAACAAAGACTTTTTTTTTCTCTTTTAAAAATGAAAGAAAAGTGAAGACTTCATGCTGAGGAAATTATGCAAATTAAACAGAGTCCATACAAACCAATTAGTTTCAAGATCAGAGGTGACATATTTTCTAAATAATACCAGTTTAAGCATTCATTTATGACTCTACAAATAAATATCCCCTCACAGGCGCATATACAAAAGAAGATAGAGTATCTTCTACAGAAAAGGCCCCCTTAATTTTCCGTGACACTAGTATACTAAATTAATAAACAATAGCCCTGCGAAGAAAGCTTGTTTAGAAATTACCGGCCTCCTAATACTGTCCTGCAGCCATGAGTTTATGTGGGATTTACAGACTACAAATTTGCTTGGACCAGAGACATAATAGCTAGCTGCCTAGGGAGCCTTATAACAGCCCTTTGATTCGGAAAATCCGGGCTGGTTTCATTCATTCGGTGGCTTGCCTGGTGTCCACAATGCCACCACCTGCCTGGAGATGGCTGCTCCGACGCAGCTCCCCGACACAGCCGCCCGGCTCCGGAGCCCCGGATAGCCACATACTATTTTTTCCCCCAGATGCCACAGCATTGATTCATTTGGGAATCTGTGGTGAGCTGGAGTGGAGCCAGGGAGGAGCGTGAAGGTTCCTGGCAGATCCCTACCAGCAACAGCACTGCCTGGAGCGACGGACGGACCCCGGAGGTGCGTGGGAACCGGGCTCACAGCTTTCCAGGGAGCTTCGGAGACGCTGCGATTTTTCCCATTCAGGAATAGGATGAGACCGCATGACCCACCATATCTGGTTGATAACAAGCACCTTCTCTAGTTTTGACTTTGCTTCTGAATTTCATAAAAAGTGCTATGACAAGCATCAAAAAAAGGAAAATATAAATGCTCACTTGATTCCTACTGATCCTTATCTTATCAAAACACTTTTTAAATTTTCTCTTTTGACTGATTTTTCTTCATTCATGTGAAATGTTTTGATTTTGATAAATTACCATTTCAGAGGAAATATTGTTTTGCTAAATATTAGTTCCCATTTCACACATTCACTTTCCTACATAGCTATACTGAGATCATGCCATAGCTTGTTTGATGCAAGTCAAAACTGAAAGGTAGAGAGGAAGAGTCCCTTTATTTCACCTGTATTTCGATTTCCATTTATTTTCCTCACAATAACACTTTTAGGGTACATGAAAGAGTACATTTTAAACAAAGAATATTTATATTGCTTTTCTAAGAAGTGATGGTGAAGCAGAATCTCATTTAAGACTACTGTGATCAGACGGCTCTTACAATAAAAATCAATGTGCCTCTCAGCCTTTTTTTTTTCCCATCTACCATACTCCCAAGTACAAATCATGCAAAAGCATAGTTTTTATTTAGAGTAGACCTAGTGCTAAGAAGTGTGGTAAGACAAATACAGGTAACTGAAGAGCAGGATCTCTCCTACCCTGGGATTTT
>JAUBNY010001204.1:1187846-1203328 GCA_032275445.1 Crypturellus soui
ATAATAAATTATAAATTATTTTCTGTTTAGGTTTTGTGATAGTGACTGCATGAGTCTAATGACTGTACATGTCTGTCCGCTTACAACATGTTAGACAAACATTTGTATATGAATGTATTCTCTCTCTAGATATGTAGATATCATACAAAATCCACATGTACCTATATTCACAGAGGTGTCTTAATATCCTTTTGTTTGCTGTCCCCCACTACTTTCCTTTTTTATTTCTATTTCACTCTGCATTAAAGATTAAAGGCTAAAATGAAACTGAGGCTTAAGTCTTAATGAGATACTCAGGGCAAAAGCTGCATTTAGTTGCTTTTTGCTGCAGTAGCATAGGACAAGCAGTACAATTGTTTTTACATATATTATGTTATTAATTCCTAACAAGTAATAAATGAACCATAAGTAGCAGACACTTGCCTGCTCAAGCCCATAAGGCAGCTGCAGGTTTCAACGCACACTAGTATGCAGTTGTCTCTTGGTGAATGAAAGTACTTCATGGTCTCATGAGAAATCAGATAGTTATTCATATAATCAAATTAAAAACAGGCTGATCAGACTGTATCCATAAGAAATATATGCGGTGGCTAATCTGGAAGCATTAAATTAACTCTAGCTAGAATAATTTGTGTGTCATTAACTTTTTATGCAGAAATCTCTGCTACAAAGCTAATCTGCTTTAATATATATTGATGCCTCCTGAGACCAGCAAACCAGGTGAGGATGCATACCGAGACACTAGACGTACATTCAATACCCGCTTTAGAAAACTATTGCTCACATTGCACATCAATGCAATGACTGTCAAAAGAAGACAGTCATTAAAATCAATAAATAACACCGTTTAAGGAGAGAAAAAAAAAAGATCGGAAATAAATAGCTGTAGTAAGTTTCATTCTAAGCAATACTAAAATCATGAGATGAATCTATGTATTTGGCAAAAGGATATACTATATCTGGTATTTTACAGGCAACTACATTTTACTTGACAACCACCGTTCTCTGAGAACCAAAGGTTTAGCCAAAAGCATAAACTCACTCTTGCTCTAGAAAAAAAATCAAACAATTGTGCCCCAGAATTTCCAGGCATTTAAACCAAATCCTTCACGGTTATGGGTCAATATTCAAAGATTTCTCCGTATGACCAAGCAGATGGCATAGATCTTTCCCTAGGATTTGTGCCATCAATTCAAGACAAAGCCAACTACTCTCATTTACTTTTTTCCTCATGGCATTTTGAGCCAAACTTGTCCTTATGGAATGTAACTGACATTCAAGGAAAGCTCTAAAATATATAGATAAGAGAGCAACACTCCTAGTGATGCCAGTATGTAATTAATCGCCCTCACAAACAAAACACAGCAGAACAAAACAAAGTAGAAATTTGCAACCTATTTGTTTTTAGAGAATAGAGGAAACACAGATGATCTAATGCAATAAACTATTTATGAAGAACATGAAATCTTCCTTAATTTTTTGGGATGCAAGTGTAGTTTATCCACTGACAAAAGGTTTAGAATGAACCTGCAAATCAGGATGAAAAAAAATATTCTTCAGCCATCACAACTTTTCTAGTGGGATAAAAAGATCCCCTAAGAAACTTCAAACCCAGTCAAGTTAGCTTTAAGTGCTCCTCCGACATCAGGCTGCCTTATATGGAGAAAACAAATACTAAAAGATGCAAGCACTGCATAAATCCTTAGAAGTGGCCTGAAGTTTCTAAATTCTAAAATTTTAAATTCTAAAAATTCTAGATTTCTAAATGACACATGTCACTTGCAGACTCAGATATAGCAAAGCAGAAGTAAATGTTTCATGAAAAGAGAATGAATGTGGCTGGAGAGAGGTCATATTCATTGGCTGCCCTTGACACATTATAACTTGGCATAAATCAGAGTAATATTGGGATTCTTCTATGTTGTGCTGGAATATAGTCAGCTCCACTACAAATAGATTTTGTGCTACACACACCATTGGTCAAAATGTTGGTGGCCCAGTACAGGATGTACTATTTGTCATGGTGAACAGACCACTTGCATAGGAAAGGCGAAGGGAAAAAACTCTTTTCCTGGTTTCAAAAGGAAAACAAAAATCTTTATTTTAGCAGTATAATTTTGGCCTAGAAAAAGAAAGCTAGTTAGCCACCTGAGATTGGTTTGGATGAATCAAACACGCAAGTGAAGAGGCGGAGAAAGGGAGATTGATTATATGAGATCTACATCCACATTTTGCTCTCTGAGGCTGAAATTAGAAGAGAAAAACTTCCGTGGCTTGGCTAAGTGTGGAGGCAATGTCTGTGGATCACTGTGGATACAGCGAGTCCCCAGCTGACTATAAATTACAGATCCTTGCACTAATGCAAATAGAACTACATTCACATCTGTATTTTATTAGGTCAACATTTGTTGCCAAAATAAGCATTATAATTTCCACTAATAAATAAATAATATTCTTAAGAATACTCAAAAGCAAACCTGATTCTATTGACACAGGCAGCTCTGCTTCTATTGTAAGAGCTAAGGCCCTGCACTTCACACACATTATTTTGGAGTACAAGGCGTGATTTATTTAATAGTGGAGTAATACAGTTTCCAGAAATTATCTTGTATAGCTGCAACAGAATCCCACCAGTTGATCCTAATAAACAACAGCCCCATTTGTGAATTAGAATTTGTCTATATGAGGAAATGAATGCACTGGGAGCTAACATGTGAATTAAAAGTATGCTTGCTACTCAACACTAATTCCTTGTATGGATGTGCTAAGATCTAGATTCATCCACCTAATTTGGGGCATATAATTGGAGAACCTAAGTTAGGCATGCATGCCTACTATTTTTTTTTATTGACAGTGATGAATCTACCTGAAATTTTCATTTATGTTGTAGAAGAATCTCTCTTCAACTGTCACCTGTATAGGGTAACTAAAAGGATACCTCAAGTTAATTGTTAAAAATTTTGGGAAATGTGTTCTGGCATGTGTGTGTGCTCTGAAATTATGAGCCAAAGGTTAATAAATGCAAGGATGTGTCTTGCACAGATGTTGGCCTGGCTTTTCTTTGTCCCCAGATCAACAATGAACAGGGATTCAGTACCACAACTGCTTATATTAGGCTGGCTCTGTAGTTATAAAGATCCCTATCTTCACAATTTTCAAATCAGTACATTTTTACAGATTTTAAAACGTTACCATTTCTTAATGGAAAGGAAAGAGTACAAATAATGAAAACATAATCCTGAGTCTCTTTTCCTCTCTTGCTCCTACCGCAAAGGATGTAAGTATGTTCTGTCTGGTATCCTTCAGCTTTAACGTTTCCTGCTACACTCAGTGAAATTTAAACAAAATCACTTTTGCAAACACTTAAATGAAAAAGTAAGGAGTTTTGTCATTTCCCTCCTTGTGCAGCACTAATTATCAAAGCCTCCTTGTGAAAGCAAAAAGCTTTCCTTTTTTAGAGCTGGCATGCTCCTCATGCCTGATTCCCAACTGTGGTGGCACAATCCCGTATTTCTGAACAATGATGAGAACAGAAATAGATGGAACTCAATGGAAGCACAAATAATGGCAAGCAGAAACAGAATGGTGACATAATCTGCCTTCCAAAGCGCCTTGAGATCTATTCAAGAAAAGATCATAATGTAACTTGTATATTGTGATTTCCTATGATAGGTGTCACCAAATAACTTTCAAGACAAATTTATCCACTCCTGTTAGCTATTGAAACATTTTTAAAGGAAGCTTACAGCCTTCTGCCATATATGCCTTCAGCTTCCAGGTCCTAATGATTATTAGCTGATTAGCTTCCTTCTCATGGTTGAAAAAGTGGAGATTTTGTAGTATTCTGGATACAGTGGTTTTTGAAAACACATTCCGGTAGGATACACCATGTGAAGAACACTTCAAACAAAAATGTCCATGATAGCAAAAGAGATATAAGGCTCTGTAAACACAATGATGCAGCAATATCCAAAGAAATACTAGGAAAAAAATCGATGTGGTATGAGGCTGCTAAAAATGCAAACTGAAGGAGGTGGACATATCCATTCTATACAACAAGCCCTATTTACAGCCGATGCTTTCCTTTTTCTTCCAAAGTAGCATGCATGTTTTTCAATACTATATTAGGATATCAGAAAGAGTGAATTTAAACATTTTTTAAATCATTTTTCAGCATTTTTAATCATTTAAGCATTTTTAATCAACAACCTTACAATTCATTAATAGTAAAACAATCTAACATTGTGAAGATGCTAAATTTCATACACTGATTAAATTTACAGTTCTCAGAGGGATATGACCCATTACAATTTGCTTATTATTATAGCTTTTGGGGGGAAGAAAAGATGCATGGGAGTTAAAACTGTGCCACGATTTATCACAGTCTTCTGTTTTCATTTGTTTGTGACTTTCTGAAAGAGTCTTTTTTTGGGCTGAGACCTCTATAATTGGTCTCCGCACAATGGAGCTCCTCCTCACTCATCCCTCTTCCCTTCCCATCCCCCTGCATTCAATCTGCTCAGTATTTCTATGTTAGTGGCAAGTGGAAAAAATAGCACTTACTAGAGAGTCTTTTTTTGGCTTCACCATGAGTCAAAAGCAGTCTTAAAAGAGAAGCCAAGAGAATTTTTATTTGGCACAGCAAGCAGCACAAGTCGCCCAGTTTAAAGGTGCAGTCAAAGTGCTGCTTTTGAAGGTGGCTGGCAAAATGCCCTAGGCAGGATTTTAGTTATCTTTGCCCTAGGCAGGTAAAATTCCTTGCTTCCAGCTAGCTGACATAATGCCATACCCAACAACTCTTCAGAACACTTCCCATTGCAAATGCCAAAGTAGTTACTAAAAGCACATGAAAGTCAACACAGCAGCAAGAATAAACAGAGCGCAATGGTACGAAAAGGTAGTTTGGGGGCTACTGCAGCGGTTTAGCATCTCTTTAAGCGGAGACCTCTCCCTGCCCTTTCAGCTAGATCTGTGCATGATTTTCTTCTCCATTTCCTTCACATGCAGCAATAGGCGCCTGCAGTTTACCCTTTTTCCTCTATTTTCCCTCTTTCCCTCTTTTCTCTCTGATGTCATTCTTCTCCCTTTTCCTCTACCCCTTTGAGAGATTTGCTGCCTGGAGTTTAGCCTTCTTAGCTTGCAAAGCCAACGCATTTGTTTTTGTTCTGCTGCTAGTGCCAGTTCACCAGGGGTTACAGGCAGCTAGTAGTAACACACCCTCGGAGGATTGTGAGGCTCCATTGTATCGACAAAAAAGGCAACTGTGAAAGAGAGCTCCAAATCCTGCCAAAACTGGAGCTGCAGGCCAGCCATGCAGCTTGAGAATGGGATTGGGTATCAGAGGTCAGGAGAGCCTGCCTTTCAGAAGCCTGTGTGTCCAGATCTACCAGCAACTTTTTTTGTACCTGTAAACAGTTCTGACCCTTTGTGTGCAAAAATCGGATACCCACTGGAGTGGTTTGCAGCAAGAAGACGCAGCTCTTAGTTGTGGTGTGTAGATATGATTTCATTGCCTCCAATTAATCACTGTGATTTTTGATGTGAGTTCAAATATTGAGAGTTGCTCCTCATTTTCCTACTTGTGAGTTTTGAGAAGTCATCTGGGCAAAGACAGGCCCTGGCTTCCGCTTGCACACCCATTTCAAATCTGTGGGACATCCTTGACTTCACTGTGTTACTCCTCCTCTAGCCGAGGTCAGAGAGAGAAATAATAACAAACAATCAGTGCGATGTTGCTTGCACTTAATTAGATATACTGACACTATCATTAATCAAAGTTATGTTTTAATGACATATTCACCGTGAAACATATGATTAATGTTATTGGTATCAGAAGAGCAACCTTCTGTTATCTTGCAACTACTTTGTCTTCTTTAAAATGATTGGCAATTTGCATTTGAGCATACACAAGTGAATGAGTGCACATGTGCATTTACGTATTTATCCACAGTATTTGTGATACAAATCTGCTTTTCTGCATACAAGGATGCCATACGCAATGCGTGCACAAGTAATTTCGTTATTTACACGTGTGAATTACCAGCGCATACTTTCAGAGCAATTTGTCGTGCCATTAGCTGCCACCCAAAGAAAGACTGGGGCAGCTGAATATCCGCGCTCTGCCGCAGGAACCGGAGGACATTCGGCATCAGAGAGCCCCACTTGTCCGAGCGCACAGTACACGGGTGTGAGGGCAAGAGCGTGTTTGGTGTGACAGTGATTTATGGGGTGCAGCACACTCCTTGCCGCATACCGAGCACAGTGCGCAGGCTGGCGGGAGATTAGGGGAGGTGAGGCCACACTTGATTTCTTGCCCCCTTGAGAGCCTGTTCAACCCGCAAGGACAAGGCATAAAGAAGGCTCTGTAAACACCTGTTTCTCTATTTTTCCTTCTTCCCCCTGAGCTGTTGTCATCCCCAGGCAGAATCTAGGTCATAGATACATCCAATTTCTCTAGAAAATCAGAATTCCAACATAATGTTTCCCATTTCCAACCATAAGGAATGGGTTTTGCAAACAAATTACATTCCTAGCTATTCTCTGATGGGCCTTTGGGTTTTAAGGCTTTGTAATTCCAATCTTTTCTCCGTGTATACCACCTACGCTACTTTCCCCTAAAGGAACTGACAGAATTTGTCTTGATTACTGAAAACAGATGCTTGTAGCATATGCATCATGGATTTAGCTATGTTGCATGAAAAATTGTGCAGGGTGTGTTTCATTGCCTGCAGATGTACAGGTCTCCACTAGAGGGAGATCAGTAGAAAGAAGAACCATTCTGCATCCAAACAGCATGACAGCAGCATGATGCTATTTTTCCTTAAATGGGTGTTTTTATGTCTGCCCTTATCTAAGCATTCTTAAATAACTAGAATCAACCTATACTTGCTTTAAGGCTGCTTTCATATTTATGCAAACAAAATTCCTAGAATTTATTTAATAATAACGTATTTAAGTTATTTCAAAGTTACTTTCCTTACAGAGCAAGAAATTAGATCATCTCTAGTCTGCAGTTGATGAATGTATGAAAGCCTCATGTTCATCTTTCTATTTTGAAATTTTGTTTTATGTATATCTTATAGTTGAAAAAATATATGCAAATACTTAAGAAAGTTATTTACTGGATAACAATGATATTGTACTTTTGTCAGACTTCTCTAAAACTTTTTGCATGTATTAGAATTGGTATCTCAGGAAACATTTAAACATATGCAATAGTCTGTACTTGTGGGTTTTAGTGGGTACAGATTGTCTCACTCAAGAAAAGGAACAGGTAAGTCTCTGAAGGGGAGGAGGGTAGTTCAAGTTAAGTATTTAGAACATAAAATCAACGCTAAGAATGTGAAATTTTAAGTGCACCTCTAACATGGTGTTTGGAAAATAATGAAAAGAAAGCAACACCGCTAGCAGCAACACAGTGCAGACGCAGTGTGAGAAACCAGAGAATGCCATGTCGTGGCATGTACCAGGATTTATGACTTCCCTGATTGCTGCCTTTCAGTTCTAACCAAGCTGTTGACACGTTGCCTTGTAGGAGCAGAGTGTTTCCTCAGACTTTGTGTGTATTTACATGTTTTTCTTATGTCCCAACAAGAATAACCCTTATTCCTAGCAGCAGTGGTGCAGGACTCCCCATAATGGCTCAGCTGATTAAAGGGTGTTATCATAACCATGGTTATTCTATGCCTGGATGCTGCAAACTGGTAGCAAAATACTAACAGTATGGAACTGGGGTATCTAATCAATCTAGATAAAATGAACAAAAAACCTGAATATATATCATATAATCAGTATATATCACACAATCTGTATATATCACACAATACCAACAAATTTACAGATTCCTTTTTCTTTTGAGGAATGCATATGCTAACACATGTGGAGCATGTAAGATTTTCTACAACTTTGTGGATACTTCTTTTGCAAACAGCCCACATAGATCATCACAAAAGCACTTTATTCGGTGACAATCTATAAAACACTCTGAGAGTTCTTTCTGTACCATTCTACTGCTACAAATATTATCTTCAAAACATTAAGGGACTTTTTTTAAAAGTTAATTTTCCATAATCTTTTGCCTGTTACATATGAATATTTTAAGTAATAGTCTTGCCTAACTTGGGCCCATAGCAGCTATAATTTTAAGATAATATTTCAGAACTGGAAAAAAAGAAGTCTCTCTTGGTCATTTTCAAGCTAGTCACTTTGTCCACAAACAGCAAATAATTTCTAACATGTAAAAAATGTAACAAGTTTCTGTATTCCATCAAATACAGTCTATGTAAGTCAAGGTCTGGCCTTTGGGACTGATCAGTAACAAAGGCCTAAAAATAAAACAAAACAATAACTTTGTGTTAGGCAAATCTACTTGTCATGCTAAACCTAATTTGAAACTATAATTAAAGTCTGGATTAGACTTCAAATATAAGGTTTAATGTTTGTTCCAGAATTTGTTGGCATTACCTATCACAACTTGGGATACAAACATGAGTTCAGAAATACCATGTCTATTTTTGTTTCTTCACATCCGATGTGAATAATGATGAATCAGAAACAAACCTCCTTTTTTAAATACTCTATTTCCTTTTACTAAATGCCACAAAGGAAAATACAGACATCTGTTCCAGTTTGCGAACCATGGTCTAACACTTTGAAGAAATTGCTGTTTCTGTGATTATCTAAAGCTATTTCTCTGTGTATCTTTACATCCTAGTTTGGATTGTTCTGTGTTTGGTGTTGTTTCCTGCGTTCCCCCCCCAAATTTTCTGCTATTTAAAATAACTAATTGTTGTATGTTCTTGTGTTTATTTAACCTTTATTATATTGAACCTGAAATGTTTTATCTGAATTGAAATTAATTTATGTTTTTCATTTTCAAATTCTAATGCCTAAATATTAATGTCTACTGGAAATGCTGCAATATGTATTTTAGCACATGAATTAATATAGTAATCTAGCAGTTCTATGTAGTGTTATTTAGCATTCTGTAACTGTTCTGTTCTTCATATTTTTACAAGTTCCGATAGAGTTTATGTCCACAGTCTGGGACTAAACCCCTCTCAACATTTCCAATTTCTTTTTAGCCTCCTTCCAAGATGCATACCATATGCACCATCCTTTTTATCTAACAAATAACCTAGTTTTGAGAAAAAGGCAATATGTAGACATCTAAATTCCTCCAAATTCACAATGTATATTGAAGTATACAAGAATTCTACCACCAGGGACACATTATGGAAAACAAATAGATAAAATTGTTTTAGAGAAAGTTGTGTAATATCATTTGTGGTCATTTATCGGTAAACAAATGCATTTTCAAAAGATGTAATCTCTGTTTGTTTAGATTTTCCTTTCCTTATCTCAGAGAGTGATGTAGATTGGCTGAGCAATAGATCTGGTTAATACTTATGCTCCTTGCATCTGAGAAAGTCAATATCCAAGTGGTATCAACGGATTTTGATTTCTAAATGTTAAAGCTCTCATTTCTTCCTTGTGCTTATTCCAAAATACCTATTTTGACATTTTAGTTGTGGATTTCATTTCATTATGTAAGATTCAGAGACTTGTCAGATTTTCCCTTAAAATTTGGAAATGTGAAACATGCTGTGAATAATTTCTAATGAAAAATTATTATAGTATATAAAATTATATTTTTATAATGCAAGGGTTATCAGGATACAAAAGACAAGCTTTAAAAATTACAAAATGTATGCCAAGGAGAGAAAATAAATCATTAATCCATCTAAAGGGTGACAGCTGTAGCCTAAAAAAATTAGCATGCATATATACAATGCAGATTTATTTTTACATATATTTATATTCATCGGTATTTACATTTACATATTCAAGAATTTTCATTCTGCTGAGTAGGCTGGAAAAGAGGGGATGAAAATAACCAAAGTATAGCTGAAAATAGGTATAGTTTTTGTGCTATCATCTGGCTGATGATGCTGCACAGATCTTTTCCGTATCACAGGAGTACATGAAATGGATGTGTTTTCCCCTCAGTCAAGTCCTGAACATATTTAAGCATAAACAGAGTGTGGTGGAAAGTAACTTTACACTCACTGGGTATCTCCTATTTTGGATCATCGCGTGCAGTTAGGTGCTGTAGCTTTACACATTCCAGAGTGCAAAAAAGCGTATACCATAGGTCATTGCAAGATAAGGGATGGAGATACAAGAAGCAGTAATTTGTGTTAGGAGGGGCAGTTAGCTTCTCTTACATGCCGGGTGCCATCTAGTTGAAATGGTGTCAAGCAAAGAGGATTTATCCACTCGTCCTTGCCTGCTGTTGTCCTGCTTGCACTTCCCTGTCTCCTCGGGTGCTCTCTAACCACCTTCGCTCCACAGCGGCCAAATCAGGTCACGTCTTCTCGTGCAACTTGTGTGCAGAGAAACTGCGTCGCTGTGCCAGCTGCACTGCTGCTGCCTCCTGCTCCGGGGTCCGAGGACATGGAGCGCTGGAGACCTCAGCACCTCCTGTGCAGTGGCTCAACGGCAGCTTCTCAGCCAGCTGGCGGCTTCTCACTGCCCTTCTGAAACCTTCTCCTTCCCGAGCAAGAGCCATTTGGGACTGGATACTTGTGCAGGAGCCACTAGGCCATACTCGCGTTTCTCCCTGATCTCATTTTTACAAATCAAGCTAAATGAATCGAGCTTTTTATTAGTCTTTCAGTGAGAGGCATGGAGCAGTTTGCTTGGCACCTCTGTACCCGTTTTCAATGCTGTCCAATGCAACCAGCAGTGAAAAAGTTAAATATAGGACTCCCCTTGTACTGTAGTTTTACATTGAGCGTCATAGGTCAAGGGAAAGGCCACACACAAGGACAATTTGTCACCTCTCTAGTTCAGATGCCAAAATAGCCGTTTAAGTGGAAGACTTGTTTTCTACCCATTTTCTACCTAAAGCTCTGGTATGATCGTAGGACTGGGCGATAGATCAATGAATGGCAGTGAAAAAAAAAAGGTAAAAAAAAAAAAAAAAAAAAAAACAGAAATGGTGATTATTTTGCTCTTAGCCTCTGTCTGAAAAATAGAAATGCTAAGCATTCATTCCACCAAAGTCAATGGGATTTTTCCATTGGTATCAATGACACTGGGATTCCCGTCTGCACTCTGAATGGCCCTTCTGTGCAGAGAAGGTTCAGATTGCAGAAGGATTGATGCCTAACACTTGATTAGTATAATTTCATATTAAACATCATAATTATACACCCATAATTTTTTTTTGTACCTTGTATGCCATTCAAGTATGTAAGAATGCTCACGTATTTGTCAAAAATATGACAGATATTGAATAGGGCTGGATAAAACTCAACATGCACATATCAAACCCTATCATCTCACATGCAAAATGTTAGTATACAATTCGAATTGACAAGCACTAGTAACACAGAATCCTATTTTTGCCACTGCAGTGCTATAGATATGCTGCTGCATCGGAAATCTTGTGTGGTTCACCCTGTTATTACTTGCACTACTATTCATGGCAAAACTAAATCAGCATAGCATTTTCCTTCTTAACTCTTTTAAACAGAGACTGACACTCCTGCCAGCTTATCCCATATGAAAAGATTTGATAATATGCATTGATTTCTAAAATAAATTAGTTGAGATATAAAGATCTTTTGTGATTAAAATTAAGTTGTTGCTATTTAATTCTGAATGAAGCTCTGAAAGAACAATACAATTTTTACCCCATCAACCACTTGGCCCAAATACTTTCTTTTTTATTAAAGTTGTAATCCTGTTTTTACCTCTTAACTGTATGTAACATTTCAGATGAAACTGCAAAAATTCTAGACTGCTTCTAATGTGTAGGTCTAGCTCCCACAGCAACAGAAAAGGAACAAATACCTGTAAGACTTTTAAGCCACAGCGCTGAATCATTTGGCAAGAGATCAAAAAGGACATCATTGTTTTGGATTGCTATGCATTCATGTGCTGCCAAAATACATTATATTGCTTTTAAAAAATGTCATACTGATTACCACTTCCAAAGAAGATTACATCTCTACAGGTGATAAATACTGCTTCATAGCCTTTGCCAAAAATTAACACTTTCATTGTTAATATTACTGCACAAGGTTCTGAAGCACATAAAAGAGCTTTATAAAGTCTGTCAAAAACATAATTAACATTATTCAAGTGGTAGTCATTGTTGCTGCAAGTTCAAGTAATCCTAAGCCAAACAGCACCAAGCCAAGTATTTTACATGTAATTTTTTGTTTTTCAAAATATTTTGGGTCTGAGAGAAAAATCACTGACCTCAACATATAAACAATCAGTGAATTTTCAGTCAAGCCCCAAAATACCTTTCCAAATGAGCAAGATATTGCTACAAGTGAGCAGATTCATTTTATTTGTATGTTCACAGACAAACTAGTCTTTTGGTAAACTTACCTTTCAGACTTCTGAAAAGTCTGGTCAAATTTTGAGAATTTAGCACAAAACCCATTTACCTGAATGTAAACTGAGACTGTTCACACATTCATAGTTACGCACCTATACAATTTGCAATTAGAATATGGCTGTGATTTTTATGGACTTGTAGGGTAGAACCTGCCCATCATCCTCCCAAATTATAGGGCATCTGCCCCTTGACTAGAGGCTTAATAAGCTATTACGTTAAGAAGTGTCAGTTAAATAAGTATAAAATGCAGTTTTTCAAAACTAATTTATACATTGTAGCTCTTAAATAATTTTCATAACTAGAGTTAAATTAATCTTGCCCTAAAGCAGGTGTAGATTTCAGGACTAGATTATGTCTTTTGGGTGAAACCTAAGTAAATGTCACTGTACATATTGCTATGACAGACAGAGTACCAGACAGAGAGCCAGGTATGATGAGAAATAAAATAGTTTTAGAAGTAGAAAAAAAAATTGAATGAGTCTCTAAATGAGGTTCATCATCTGAAAGTACTTTATGTAAAACTCAGCATTCTGAAAAACATCTCCTTTTTTTTTAATTGACCTTTTGTTCACCTTTAGTTAACAACAACAACAACAACAACAACAACAACAACAACAACAACACATAAGAATGCACCTACTTTCAGGGACATACTGAAGCTGTTTCTGAATGCACATTTCATAATATGAGACAGAAAAGAACTGGGCAGTTTCTCAGTAGTCTGACATTGTCATATGTACATGTATCAACAAAAGCAGAATATTTTTGTGCTCTAAGTAGTAGACTGTTTTCTGGGCAAATCCAGCTACCAAAGTTTAAGATGTTTTTTCAGAAATATCAGCTTATCTATTAAATTCTACAGCAAGCTCACTTACATTGAAATGGCTGGCTTAATACAGCTAGAACTATTTATTGCATACATATAATGAATGGCTTTGGGGGAACTACTTTTTATTAACTGTTATAAGCCAAAATTAGGATCACAATCTCCGTATGGGGGGTTCAGATCTAATTTCCCAATAACATAGTGTTCAACTATATATATTCATCAGAAATGTTAAATGTCAGAGACTGCCCCAAGGATTTTGCTTCTGGGACCTGTCCAAATGTGGATGCAGCCTCTTTTCCAGCTCTATTTTGTCCAGCTGTTTTCACAGAGTTTCAAACGAAGATAAAAGAAAACTCAAAGGAATAGATGACCTCATGAGATTTCCACTCCTCAGGGTAGAAGTCTACTAAGGGCAGTTCATGATATTTCCCAGCTGTCAAAGTTATAATGAAACCCTTGCATTGACTAATTTAATATAATATAAACACCTACCTTCAGACACCATTGACTTGGCCAACATCAAGGTTATATTCAAACATCTTCCAAAAAATAAAATATGAGTTTATTTTCCACAAATCTAAGTGTGTAATGATTCTAAAAAATACACACTTTGCAGAAAAAAATGACATCTCTTTCCACAACGAGTCTGTGTTAATTAGCTGAATGTGATAATGGAACTGTGTCGGTTTTCAGGTTTCTTGTATTTAAACCAAATATTTTAGTTCCCAGGGATGGGAGCTGCTGTGTGGGATATTTCTGTAGCAGGTGACAGTCTGCTTTCTTTCAACACACACCATGCATGCATTCATTAAAAAAAAAAAAAAAGAAGAAGAAAAAGAAGAAGAGAAAGCATTGAATAAATTCCAGTTTGGCATGATTATGTGATCTGTGGCCTTGTGTGTATGGAAACTCTCACCTATTGGCACTTGTAATTTTAGTGTCATGTAATTAAATCGATTTTTTTGTCAAGTCAGTTTTAAACTACGTCTTTGAGGTAAAAGGCCAGTCTATTAATCCACTGTGCTATTTATTATTTAAATACTAATCAAGAGGTCAATTAATGTTTTCATTGCTTTTGTAAATGACTAATGTAAATGGAGTACTGCTTAGAGCTCTTGGGAGAGCCTACTGTTAAATAGGAGTCTGATTTCATTCCTTCTTTTCAAATGGCCTTTAATGTATTTATTATACAGCTCTTACCTTCTAGATGTTTTATAGCTCATGTGGATGGAGCTAGCATTTCACTTTAATCCACATACTGCCCATCCAAAAGCGAGAGCTTCTCAAATATGCTGGAATTCTAGTTCTGCTTTTCAAGTACATAACTATTTTGCAGTAAAAGGGCTTAATGAATACACAGGTGATTTAACTGTAGGAATGAAAATCTCTCCATGTGGCAGAGAGGAGCTAAGATATTCTGATATATACATTTCTGTATCTACTAAACACCTACATAAGCTCTGTTTACCTCATTTTGGGTAATGTTATTTAATGTGTTTTGTATTACAGCCATGTTTAAAAGTTCCTTTACGCCACGGGCGTCAGACTTGAACAGTTATTTTGTCCTCTAATGAAGCTCCAGACTGCTACAAAGTGATCATGATGATCATATTGATGTTCTTTGCCTCATGGTTATCTGTGTTTCATTATTAACTGTAAAATTCTGCTGGCCAGAAATCATGCTGGCTATCTCAGCTGGGAGCACAGATGCCAGATTGCAGCAGAGGAAGGGACTGGTTCAAGATCGCCATCCCAGGATAATCTTGCTCACTGTCTCCCTCACATCTGTTACTTTTCATTGTATTTCCTTTGCCCTCTAGTGCAAAGTGGAAAGAACAGATAGACAGGAAGGGATGTCTAGCAACAGCCTAAATTTATCATATATGTTCCTGACAAGAACATACATAGCTGTTTTAAGAAGTCATACCTAATTTCCTATTGCTGCTGCACCTGGGAACATGATTGCTTCTCCAGCTAAAACCCTCTTTCATTACTCTTACCCGTAGCTCTTGCTTGTACAGTGATAGAGCCAAAGAACTACAGACATGGTCAAGAACCTCTTATGCTGCTCAGATGAATTCTTCAAGTTAGGTTGTGGACAATATGGGCAGCATAGTATGGATATTTTTTTCTAAATGGATAATAATAAATAATAGCAAGCAAATATATATTTCACTGGTGATCACTTACTGATCAAAAGTGGTTTTAAAAAATGCCAAAAACTACTTTTGAGAAATA
>JAUBNY010001204.1:1222959-1249319 GCA_032275445.1 Crypturellus soui
CCACGGTGCCGAGCAGCCCGCGCAGGCTGCCGCGAGCATCTGGGGCCGGGCAGGCAGGGGAGCCGGCTGCTAGCATTGCTAATTTCCCACCGTATTGTTAATCAAAGCTATTGACTGTGATCACTGCCCGTCATCGCTTCATCTCGCGGCAATTACGGGCCCAGGGGACTTCACCTCTCTGTGGCGCGGAGGAGGGGGCAGCGCAGCGAGGAGGGGGCTGCCCGGCCTCCACTCGAGACAGGCAGCAAGAGCCCCGCTGCCCAAAGGCAACAGTTTAACACCAACCGCAGTGCGAGGTGCCACCCGGGTCGAGGGGTGCTGGCGAAGAAACACTCAATTTTAATATTGCATTAAAAAAAAATAAAATAAAAGTGGGGGGAAGGGGAGAAAGAGGCAGCTGGTCAGCTAAACAGGGATGAGCACATGTTGTAAGGCTACAAGACAGATTGCTAATCAAAACACCACAAAGCACCGTGAAGATGACTCGTAATGATGAACTCACTCACTCAACACACACACGCAAATAAAATAAAATGAAAATCCCAGTGGCTCTGAAAATGCAACAGCATGGCCCAAAGGAATTTGTTGCCAATACCATGAGGTCTCTTTTTGCCCTCATCTGGGTGTCTTAGTGTAAAACTGCAACATAGACGTAAATTCTGCTTTTAACTTACTCTTGATAACATGATGGCAAATGGATAATAGCTAAAAGAAAACACTCATATTTTGTTTAAAATTTTGTTTAAGGTCTTAATTGCAGGGAACAAATCTACTTGCAAGAATATCAGTATCAGTAACATGACAATAAGTATTTCTGGTAGCTTGTTACTCTTTTTCTATCTAAGAATACTTTTTGACAGGTATCAGGTAGCTTATTAATTATTTTAAAGACCAGGATCAGGGAAGTTATTTTTATGTGCTTCCATAATGGCTGAAAATAATGGTTTCTTTTTAATAAAATGCACATGCTACTAAAGTCATTCTGAAGTTTCACAAAACTCCACAAATAACAAGGAATGAAATTAAATTAGGAAACACATCAGTGGATTTTTTCTGGATGTTTAATTTTACTTCCTCAGTAAATTAAATTTTTAAAAATATGATGCCAAATATTAATTGCCCTAATTTCTCTAAAATTGATCACAGATAGACGGCATCCTCACAGATTTATACATATTTAAGGAATTAATTTACAATAACAACCAAAAACTTCTTAACATCAATGCAGACAAGTAGATTCATCAGAAAAAAAAAATCTTTAAAAAAAAATAAAAGAACCGATTGCACCCTTTTAAAATTTCTGTTGTGCTAATTAAAATCAAACAAACATCCCTTCCCCAACTCCCCCAAGATAGTGCTCCTGGCAGATGAAAGAAGTGAAATATGTTCATTTATTGGTCCATTCATCTCTGCTGGCTCGCTAATGGCCAATGTCACGTGCATCTTGAAAACCTGCTCTGGAGGTGGCTGTGGAGCGAGTGGGCTCCATGTTTGGCTTCTCCAGATTGTTCACTTATTTACATTCAAGGGTTGACTGGGTCAGTTTTAAATTACAGCATTGAAGGACAGAAGGAAAGGACTTTTCATCACATTCATGGACAGAGCCTCTGCTTGCTTTCTTTCGGACAAACACTTAAGACTAACTAAAAAAAGGGCAGACTGAGATTTCAAACAATGAAGCCGCCGATCATCATTTTGAAAGATTAATTGCCTTCCTGGAGACTTACCCAGGCACTATGCTCAAAAAAATGATTAAGAACAGAGAAGACACAAGGAAAACTACTCAAGTGTTCCACGTGTCGGCTCAATCTGCGCTAAATATAACAATATAATGGATTGACTGGTTTTACTCAAGATACTCCCTAAGATGCAATAGGCCCACCCTTCTAATAGCAGACATCTCGAACAAAAATACTAATGCTGATGCTCTTTAGTGAGGCTCCCTTTGGCTTTTAAATAAGAGCAGCCTTCATTTCGGGAATTCTGTGCACTGACTTCAGCCAACTGGGCGTGGGAGTAACACCTTTAAAAATTAGGCTACAGCTAGCTACAACCATTCAGTCATGGAAATCTTAGCTTCAGATCCTTCCACTGGTGGAAATGAGGGGATTAGCTTTTTTTTAACAGTACTGGTATTTTCATGACATACTTACTGTTTGCCACCTGAAATCACACATACAATCATTCACTTTCACCCTCTCCGAGGAATGCTAGTTTTTGATTGGTCATAAAGAACATAACATTTAAATAAAATTGCAGAATTATGGCTGATCTTTGTCTGGAAATTACTTTCATCAGTGACAATCAATGAAGTTCAGTTCTCGTTATGGTTAAATTTTATCCATTTCACAGAAGGATAATTTTGTGCTCAAGTCCTAACTTAGGGCTATGGTCCTCTGCACTGAGCTTAATTTCATCTCTGTCAAAAAATCTAGTTCTGTCTTTCAGGGAGCCCCTGATAAAACCTAAAGCAGTAGTACCATTGGCTTAAAAGGCACATTTCAATATTAGACTGCTGCTAGAGCATTATGTTGAGTTTGTGGTAAACAGCCTAAATGCTAAGATGCAGTACTGCTTTCTTGCTACATGATCAAGCAAGTTTCCATTTGATTTTGCTAAAAATAATTAATAACTTTAGATTGTTACACTGTTTGAAACAGTTGTGCACCAAAATTAATGAAATTAATTCTGTAACCTGAAACAAATCATCTGGCATATGAAGAAATTACTACTCAGTCTGACTCCAAGCAATGGCTCAACTCAATAGCTCACCCCGCAGAGAAGTACAAAAACCATTCTAAAATAGGGTGCCCCCACACTTTCCTAATGAACATCTAATGTACAATAACAGCGGCAGAGGGTTCAGAGAAGAGATGAGAAGAACCATCCCTCAAAATAGCAACCTGGTTAAGGCATTCTCCAGAAAAGTTGCGCTTCTAAGTAAGGCGAAGTACCTAATCACATTATTAAACAAATAAACAAACAAGCAAAATATATTTTCTTCAACAGAGCAGCTAAGTTTACCAGCACTAAGTGATCTAAGTAGACTAGATTTTTGGTGGATAGGTTCAGCTTTGCCTCAAGCACACACAGAGGGACTCAAGCATTTGAGTCTATCATAGAGTTCTGATCACCTTGAGTTGTCTTATTGCAACCTCAAGACCTGTTGTCTTAGGGCAACCTCAGCTATTTAGGTGAACGTGGGGAACTGAACCTTTTCCGCTAAAATTTCCACTGAAATCTGTAAATTCCCCCACTTTATTGGACGGTATCAAAAGTCATTAAACACCTTCTATTATGCTTTAGTTTGCAATCTCTAAAATATGGTATTCTAAAAATAATGACTAGAGAACTGTGCAATAAAAATTCTTATAATTTAATGTGAATAGTAATTTCATGATAATACAGAAACTCTAAATAAATAATACATGATGATGTGGAGAAAATCTTGACTCACTGAAGCTGAACTGCATTTGATTAATATAAACATGAAGACTACACTTTACCTCAGTTTGCTTTCTGACATTATGAAGTTGTCTAACACACTGATTCAAGAGATCTAATAAATGATCAGAGAATACAAATACTAAATATTTATTACTATTCCTCAGCAGCTCATCTCCTCTAATATCTTAAAAGACTGTTTAGTATATTTTTTGAGGAGTGCACCAAGCATTTGAAGGTAAGTAGTTGTCAAAATAAATGTGAATATTCAGTTTAACTATGGCATAGTTACCCTTACTGAGATCATCATCAATATTTTTGATGTACTTTCACAAGTATCATCAGTTGTTGCTTGTTTTGCTTCCAGGAAGGTAGGCCTGTATGTCACACATTATTGAACATGCATCATTAGAAGTGTCCAAATGATTCAGAGTTGTGGCTCCAGCCCATCCTCTTGGAGGACATAAATAAAATCTAAAAAGACCTAAACAGGTACAACTTCTTACTACTGTATGAATTTCATGCATCTGAGATTTAACAGTGATTACAGTTTGCCAGACATGAAAGTAACCTACTCAAATATGTCTGGCTATGAAAATAGTAACTGTTGCTTTATTGAATTCCAAAATATATAGCTTTATTATTTCTTTGAAGTACCTGGTTATTGTTTTAATCAAAATTTCATTACTATCATCACCTTAGGGGTACAAAGTTTGGAAGAAACAGCATGAGCAGCATTTTGAAGCTGACCATTAAAAAGAGATTAGGCGAGGCAAATGAATATTAACTACGATCAATATTAGAATTGTGCTCTACAATTTGGATCAATGCCCATTGATTTCCTTCTGGAGATACAGAGGAATTCAGGAAGAGACATCAGAAAAACAGAGCAACTTGGACCACACCAAGCTAAAGAGGAAGTAAATTAGTTGTCTGTTCTTTTCCTGACTTACAATAGTAAGGCTGTGGCACCAAAGAAAAAGCTCACCCAAAAGTCAGACTCAATTGTTATTAAAACATTAGTCAATTTTGTCCTACATTCATTATAGATATTACCCTGTAAGACATGTTGTATCAGATTCTGGTCTCTGCAATGCCATTTTTATTTGGAATATTTTGATTTATTCTACGCTTTCACTGGAGTTATAACATTGTGTGTTTTAAAGGATATTTGATTCAATTCTACTCCTTTATTTCATTATTTAAACCGATGAGACATTTTATACAATCAGAGTACAGTTAAGTAAAGATGGCATATAAGCAAGAACTGTGATTTAGGATGAATCCTGTATCTAAAAATCTATGGGAAGTAACTTTTCTACACAGATGTACTACATAAGATTCTATACTTATTTAGAAAAACACAGACATACTTCCAAGCATGAAGACCTTTTCATCAGATCTGGACCAGAAGGGGAAAAACTTAAAATTATGTGCACAGCTGGGAATAACTAGGCCATCCTTAGAGCATCTTCACAAATGCTCACAAATCTATTTCAGAAACCTATGTTGGGCATGGTTGATTAGATAAGCATATAAAGGATATTTTCCAGATTAATGTTTTATATTAGCTGAAAGAAAATACTCTATTAATTTTAATAAGACTTAATACAACAACTTTCCAGAGACATATTCATGTTCAGCCAGATTTGTAGCTTGTTTAAACTGAATAGCATTATGGAGATGTGACCATTTACACAGAGTTACACTGTGGAGCTCCACAGGTAATTCAAAAGCTAATTCTTTGTTAAAAGTTTACACTACTCAGCTGGCTCAACTGACTGATCTTAAAAGTTAAGAAAGGTCTAAACTATGGGGAAGAAGTAGGAATTTGTTCTTGCATAATGGCTCTAATCTGAGGACTTGGCAAAATGAATTACAAAAAAAATTGTAAGGATGCATTTTATTAACAGCTATTACAAGGCTATCCAACTCAAAATGTATTTCTAAAGATAAAATGCATACTCATACATATAAGCACAAGTTTCAAAATGTTATTTGATAGGTACAAGATACAATTTTTTGCTGAGAACTGAATTACTCAGTGGTATAAAAAGCCAAGGAAGAGCTTCTTCAAAAAAAAAGCCCAATATCTATCAGACTGAGTATCTTTTACAGATGGTCTTCAAAGAACTCTGTGTGTACTGAAATTCTGATAAAAGCTCAGAATGCTGTGTAAACATTTTCACTTTTAGGATTCATTCAGTAATAGTCTTTAACTCACTGAAGAATAAACAAAGACATCTAGTATTCCAAAGCATGCTGACAGTAAACTGTTTTTTGCATTTTTTTAATTGTAGAAATAGAGAGTAAATGTAGATTTTAGCTACTTCAATGCACACCCAGCAAATGCATTTTATGTATTGCATTTAGTATGCAACTGCAATTTATTTTATGTAATGCATTTAGTATAATTATATTTTGTTAAAAAAAAAATAATCCTGCATCACTTGTCTCCTCTGAATATGTCCACCCCTTGACTTCTCTTAGCTTTTCTGCATGCTTCTCTGGCACTCTCTCATCTCTTATGCTCTGCATCTGCTACCGTTGCTTTCTCTTCAAGCCAAAACTGAAGGTAACAGCCATTCAGACTAATTAAACAGGGTTCGAAGTGAGTTAACAGGTGGTGGCCCCAGCTGCTTTAGTTGCACCGGAAGACAGAGACTCATCACTGGCCTCTGTAAGGCATGGTGATTAATTAGGACAAGAAGTGTTGTGCTTAGGAGGGACAACCAGATTAATAACAGAATTGTCTTCTCTAAGGCAAGCAAGCTTTTTTTTTTTTTTCCAGAAAATATAAAATGCATTTTATATGCACGATGCATTTTGAAGTGCTCACCAGCCGTCTTATCTAGGCTCAATATGGCATATATATACGAGCTGATCACCTTGAATTTCTTTAAGTAACTTTTGTTAACATTATTTGTGTTTTCTTTTTATTGCAAGCTCTCGTTTTGACCTTAATGTTGGAATTTTTGAGGATTCCATATTTTGCTTTTTTCCACGTGAACCTGTATCTTCTTCAGATGAGTTCTGCTTACTGTGGGAACTGCTATCAAGACATTTAAATAATAGCTAGCACCATGTACAGCTGAGGAACAGGTAATACAGGCTTTCTAGACTGCCCTCCAACTCCAGTCACTCACTGGACTTTCCTTGCAATATTTGCCTAACCCTTATAAAGGACTTTAGAGAGACTATGCCCAGTCCTCCAGGTCCCAGAACCTTGGATTGCTTCTTAATCCAAGGATCTACCATTTCTACTACTACTACTACTTCTACTACATGTAAGCCTTGTTTCAAGGCTACATTATGTAGCTGCTTTAAAAGCAAGTACCCCCAACACTGGAGCAGAAATCTGGATTCATTTTCTGCTTAATTCCAGATTTCAAAACAGGTCTACCTCCGTGAATTAAACTGTCCAGAAAGACATAATGCTTAACTACCTCTGGCTTTATTCAGCTGAGTGATATAATTAGGAAAGCTTATGAATTTCCCTTGTTAATCACTGACAGCGTAAGTACAGGAACTAACTCAATATTCCAACTGGCTTGCAATCACATGATTTGAAAATAAAATTACTGTAAAAATGAATCTCAAATGAGATGCAAACAGCCCAAGCGCTGAGAAAGCCCTTTCTCATATCCTTGGTTTTTTTTTGTATATCCAAAATCATCATCTGAGTTGTCAAATATGTATCTGAAACATGTTTGGGTCATTTATATTTTACTAGACTATCTGCAGAAATAAGAATGAAAAATAATGTTAAATCAGGTTAGGCCAGTAATTGTTTTTAGAAAGAATGGACATATTTACACTAATACACTGCCCTGTAAAAGAATACATTGGTGCACTAGGTAAGCCTATTAATCTGATATGTAAGCTAAAAACTCTCTTTAATGCCACAAGAATCCCCAGGTTTTTAGTTAGGACATGTTCCCTGCTACATTCCTAGCTTTCTTGCTTTACTTTTTTTTTCTCTCTCTTTTTTATTTAGTTTTAACAGTTAATTTAACAGTAACATGGTTATTTTGAACCATGTCCTTCAGTGCTGACACGTTTTCTCTACCTGCCAACAGTGACATTTGCCATAAAGCAACAACTGATACCTGTACCATGTGGATTTCTCATATGAAATGTATCCCGTTGTTGCTTTTCCATGCTTTCCCTTCAGTTTGGGCTAATGCAGTGCCAGCCATTTAGCCTTGATACAGAAGCCAGCAGATACGACAGGCCATGGAGGTCCACTTCCACTTTCATTTAAAGCCATTCACATTCCATTTAGTCTCTATTTTGTTAAAAGTAGAGACTTGAAAATTCTATATCATGACAGGACAATTTGATGATTGCAAAAAGAGGCCTTAACCCTGTCATATCTTATTATTAGAACCTCTGTGGCCTAAACAATGGTCTAGAAAATACAATTTAATAGGGAGCACACAGTGGTGATTTTGAAGGGAATGTTGCAAATTAAAAGGCAAATTGCAGTGTATACAATTATTCCTTTGTAAAAAAAGGCATTGAGTTGAAAAAGATACTATGCTAATCAGTACAGCTCTGCAAGAGTAAATTTATAGCAGGTCTGAAAGTGTCATCAGATCACGAGGATATATCCATTCAAAGCAGTAAGATATTGTGTCTGTCCAGTGCTCCCTTTCCTACAGACCTTTTATTCCAAGAAACTGAATTACTCTTAGATACCAAATAATTCTTTTTTTAATCTCAAGATAATACTCATACAAAACGGAAATAAGCACTTATCTGAAGTTTTTGTCTTCCGTTATGAGATTACAGCGGTTCTTTCAGCAAAAGGCTTTCTAAAAGCTACTGCTTTTACGTAGTGCAACCAAATATAAACTACAAAGAAAGATCTTTAAATTCGTCCCCTGGAGAGAAGAGAAGTCATACAACAGGTGTCCCCACTTTCTTTATTTACCTGAACTGACTGTTCACTAGTAAAAATAATATCCTTGAGAAAACAAATGATTGAGCATTTGTCTGGAAAATTTGATATTGGCTGAAGTCTCTTCTTGTTAAAGCAGCAAAATGCTACCATTGAATGTATTCAGAGTTCTGTTAGCACAGCTGTGACTACTTCAGGGAAATGGGAGAAAGAGCCACAAATAAAGATTTAGTAATTATTATCTAGATCATAATGAATCACACACATATGACCCAGTCAACTTAAAAATCCTGAGTCTAAAGCGATAAAGATTAATAAAATAGTAGGAAGTTAATTTAACATTTAATAGTAGCTCTTTAGCATCGTTCATCTGGGAATCTCATTTCTCTGTGTGATTAATGTGAACCTCAAAAAAAGCATGGAGTCAAAAATTACTCCAAGTTTATGAACTCAAACTCCAGATGAAATAGAACTACAGTGAAATGAAATATCCAAAGAGGATAACAATCAATAAGTCTTGCATCTTGCCAGAATTCAGCTCTGCAAAATTAATACCAGATAAAAAATCATACAACACAGCAAGGGGAACATGAGGTTTACAAGAATCTACAGATACCTCTAGATATTGTCAATTTGTAATATTGTGTACATTGAGCATGGGAATTACTAGCTAGAGGCAGTAATTTTGAAACAAAATAGGACTTTCAATAGATCCATGGGATCTTCTGAAATAATTAGAGCTATAACAGAAAGCACAGAGCCCAAAGCAATAAAGCATGAACTCTGAAAAATGGAATGTTTTAAACTGCACAGATATGAGGAGAACAATGCCAGTGTAAATAATAAAAGCAGATGCATCAAAACTGAGATAAGATTATCAAGGCAGTAAAGATGACAAAAAAAATCCCATGTCTGTGTTCAAAAACCAACAGGATATTTCAGATAAACTGGTCAACAACACAGAGCAATTCTTTTTCCCTAATGAAAAACTTTGCATGTTGGTAGATACAGATAAATATCAGATATATATCAGATAAATATCGGATAAATATCAGATACAGAGCAATTGTCAGGGAACAATTATTGCTACCCTTGAAAAACACAATCAGAAAAAACATGGTGCTAGAGAACAGGAAAATAGCCTCATAATAGTAAAGGATGCATTTATCATCACAGCAGTAAATTGAAAATAGAAGCACAGATGTCTAAGTGTATATTGTGTCAGAAAAATATATAAAATTTCTGAAGTATATTGTTGCCAGCCATGTCACAGCTTTAATAATTATGAGCTAAAGTATAATGTTGTATAGGTAGCAAGAACGATATCTTGAAGTGTTATCATGATATGAATTACTTCTAGATATGTCCAAGATGATCTCTGTTAGTATAATAAACTCCTACCATATAATAGACTGAAATGGAACGGCATTTAAGAGTTTTACAAACTACAAGTTTATTTTATTGAATTTGCTTGAAGAAAGATTATGAAAAAAATGGTATTGAAGAAAACAAAAGAGAAAAGCAAGAATGTAAAGACAGAAAGTATTTTTAGAATGTTACAGGCAATTAATCTTCATTCCTTTTCATTTTAGAAGACCAGACTCCAGAAAATTCCTGGAGAAAAACTGTAACTTCAGAAGGTGCTAAATATGAAAAACACGTGATCAAATAACACATCCAGCTAAAGACTGATCTGACATTCTACCCTTGTTAAAACTAAAAATAACACTGAGTAGACAGGTATTTTGTCATTATCCAAATGTAATATCTCACATAGAAGAACTTTCCTCAAAAGATGGTTAGGAAATCTAAGCTTTAAAACAGAAGAAATTGCACAGAATTTACCACATCATTCCCATTACTCAAGTTTTACAGTTTATCTGATTTGACTGAAACTTGTGTTGTTGTTCTTCTATGACTGGAGCTAGATAGAGGAGATAAGGATATGATCTTGAATATATAACACTGGGGATAAAGTGTGTGTAACTGTTTGAAAAGGAATACAGCTGAAGCATGAAATAAGACAGTGAAAAAGGTTATAGCTGAGATGAATGAAGACTGCTTCAGGTCTACTTCAGTGTACTTTCAGATTAAAATTATTAAACATTTAGATTTTTTCTTTCTTAGTTACAAATACTGATCAATGAGAACAGGAGCAATTTTTTTATGATCACTCTGTAAGCTAACAAAAATCCAAGATCTTTTCTCTTTAGCATTTATTTTGCTAAATGGCTATGGGAAACAGCTATGTTTCTGAAAATGTTTTAGTCTCATAGAAGAATGCATTGTCACATGCAACCTACAGGAAATTACATACCATAATGAAAGGTAAACTGAGCAAAAACTTAGATGGACAAAAATCTCCTATAACCTCTTGTTGAATGTTGAGTAATTTTCTGTTGATTGACACATCCTTAAGAAAGCTTCTAGGTAAGCTCCTACTTAAGCATTTCTAATGATCTTTCATGGAACTTGAACTAAATTATGTTTGGCAACATTTGGATTAAGCGTGTCTCAGGATCCTGGTCTCCCAGTCATCCAAACCAAAGACCTAATCAAAACACTCCTTGGTCTACTCTCAGCCTCCAGCCATGAGTAACTTTTTCAAGAAAACCGAAAGAGTTGGTGTGTGGCTAGATTTTGTCCTATTAGGGGGATAAAATGTTACTATATCTTATGTCCATGAGTTAAGACATAGCTTGGAGACTCATTCTGTCTTTATTTAAGATTTTTGGTAAGATTAGCATGTGAGTTTAAATACTAGGATTGGGGGGATTCCCAACAGATGCGGATCATGTGATGAAAGGAATCATGTTCTGTAGAAAATCAGACTAACCTAAAACACTTCCAAGCCATCCTTCATCCCAAATCAGTTGAATTTATCAATAGTATTAAAAATTTCACATAAGGAATTCCATATTTCCTAAATCTGAATCACCAACATGATTCATATAATTATGAAGATCTTTATGATTAAAAAAAGCAAGTGGCAACAAGAAAGAAATTTGATTTGATGAAAAATGCTCTGGGCACATGGGAATTTTTATTTGAATTTAAGTTGACCCTTCATTTATCATATTCAATGGGTGAGTCAGTTAATGACAATATTGATTCTCTTTTGGGTTCATTTGGTGTATATAGGTTCAAGTTACCATATTAATTTCAGAATAAAATATTTCAATGATAAATATTTGAAGTTTCAATTAAAATTATTATTACACAGAAGACTGGACAAACTGAAGTTACAGACCATATTAGTATAATTAGAATAGGAAATATCATATGGACTAGACAGCTCCTGGAATTATTTGTGTTGATAGTAATAGAAATAGAAATTTCTGTTGAAATAGACTTCAGTGGAATTATACCATCTGAGAATCTGATCCATGTTAAGTGTATCTGTTACTTGTACTGTACATCCAACAGATGTAGATGTACTGAACCACTTGGGAACCTTTGATTATTCAGAGAATAATGAGGAAATAGATATGCCATCCTACCACTTCTGAAGATGTGAAGAAGCGAAAGCTCACCTGATTTCACAGTAAGCCCATGGAGTTTGGCTTTTTACTCTCACTGAATTGCAGAGGGCAGAATATATGACTCCAAACCTAATGTTTGTCCATTTTACGGTGGTCAGTGAGAGAAATGCAAATGATCTTTCTTCCCTAAGGGCACAAAATGTTGTGCACTTTGCACAATTGCCTTCAATCTGTGAGAAAGGCATAGAGCAAAGTGGACTAGTCTGGTTTAGTTAACAGAAAATAAAACAAAGTGAAGATGCACTTTTGTGTAAACTATGTTCATGTAAGCTTCCACAGATGCAGAAAGGTCCACATCCAAAGGGAAGCTGTGAGGTGATAGACAAACTATGATTTCTTTAAGCTCTTTGGAGAAAAGAAGTGAGATGATAGAGAGCAAGAGGGAGAGTGCACACATTTGCTTTGGTATGTGACTCCTTTTAAGGAAACAGTTATTTCTTTAGTATTTTTATTACCAGATAAACTGAAAACAGATATCTGAGCAAAACAGAACCAGACCCCATTACAAGGATTCTGAGCAAAATCTGGCTGGTGTCTCCTGTAGTGTTTGACTACAGGGAAAACCTGGGCTTGAAAGCAGCCCCGCTGACTCCTGCAGCTGGGGCTGGGAGCCCCGCGGAGGTCAGAGCTCTGCACCAGCGCCTCGGGGGAGAGCTCCGCAGCGGCGGGGCCTGGTGTCAGCTACAGCTGCTCTTGCAAGGGCAGAGATGAAATTATAACGGGTGTGTGTGTGTGCGTGCATGCATGTGCATAGGAAAAAAACAAGCTTCTTGTGGGCACAACTTCACTTTCATCCCTCTAAAATTGTCAGAAATGTCTTCGGGAAGATGAGAAGCGATACTTGAAAGCCTGGTTCCCCTATCATTATGCTTTGCTCCATGAAATGAGAGTAGGAGGAAACAATAATGAACAAGCACTGAAAATATAGTGCAAAGTGTTGGCTGAATCCCAATTAAGTTAATGCAATAAGGTACACAGTCCTTCAGAACTCGCCAGTTATTTTAGTCAAAATCATCATGACAAAAGGCAATTATAGCACTACTCCCTTTTCTCTCCCCTCCCAACAATAAAAATACTTATAAATAAGAAGACTCTTAAAGAATCTTGAAACTTCAAAAATTGTAGAACTGGAGTTCCACAAGTGATCTTAATATGGATTCCCCAAGCATATTTCAGTCATTTATTCCATGATTTGATCTAATTATTCTTCCAGTACAAAGAACGGTTGATGCTTAATCAATGAGCAACCATTAAATATTTAATTTTTCCTTGTTTTTAATTTGCAGTCCAAACCTTGCTATAAAGATAGATTCCTTTTGCTAAGGGACTTGGCCCTATAGAAAATGAAGTCCTATAGAGCTGAAAGTGCCTGAGATGCATAAACTCTGAACACTAATTAGAAATTAAACTTCTTCAGAACCAACAAACTTGCTGAAACTGCTGCTGAATGTTCTGCAAACACACACTAATACATTTTCCTGCAAACCTTATGGGTCAAGATGGTACTACTAGCACCTCCAATTTAAAGATAGAAATCTGGAATACCGTTGTGATTTGACTTTTTTTCTTTGAAGAATGTTATTCTGCTGTAAAAAAACTGTAATCTGAGAATTAATATAAGGGCCATCATTAGGGAGAGGAGTACATCAATCATATTCTACCACACTGCTGATCTCTGGGTTTTAATGCTCTTTAATGCTCAGTGTTCAAGCCTAGCTCGCACTGGGACAAAGCAAACACCTCTGCCACGAGTGGGAACAGAGGCTTTACATTACCTATTGCCATCATGAACATTATTTGACCAATAAACAATAAAGAGATTAAGTCAGAAAAGAGCATTTCTCTTCCATAAGAATTGATAGGTATGAAATATACTTATTGCCCCCACAAAATTCAAAAAAAAATTCAAAAAAAAAGAGTCAGAAAATACAGACTTTGATTGCTATTCTCTTCTATCTCCTGTTTTTCTTTCCTCTTCCCAACCTATTTTCCCACAAAGCAAAAATTGAAGTCCTATTGCCATTTGTAAGTAAGCATGTGTAAAAAAAAATTGATTGCTGAGATGAAGTCCTGCATGTACTGCAGAAAATAAGGTCACGCTGACAAAGGTTCATTTTGTGTAAAGGAAACGGTTTGTGACTGATTGCTTTGGGAGGAAAACCAAAGAAAAGTTATTTTACAGAACACTTTGACTCTTGGAATCATGAGAGCTGAAAGAAAATCTTAAGTCTTAAGGATAGATAGATATTTTGAAAGAAAATTTGCTAATCTGCAAACCAACTCAATTGCTGACTTCTGAAATCACATATCTTAATCTATCCCCTTTTTGCTGGGTGACCACAATAAAATCAATAGTACTTGAATCCAGATATGTAGTAAGATGCCAGACTCCCTTGTGGATTTTCCCCACGAACCCTTATTTATTCAGTTTACAAAGAAGGAATAAAAGATTCTTAAATTATAAAATATCAATGTCCATATCATCTTGAAATGTGTATGAATGGTTTTGTTTTTAATATAGAGTATCAAGCATGTTTCTGTGACAAGCTCAAAGGATCTTTTGATGAAGGTGTATATTATAGGCATAAATTTACCCAAAATATTTCTTAACCACTTAGCCTAGTAAACCACTGAAAGTTTAACAATTTTGTTGTACAGCTCTCACCATATTAATCCTCCTTATTTGCAGCATAATTAATATATTAACAATATTCTAATGAGGGTCTTTTCCATGGTCAAGTGACTGTTTATTCTTACTTTGCATTACACTTTGCATTAGACTAGATCACAAAATCTTATGTGTTGATATGCTTAGCAACAGAAACAGTACATACTAATGCTTTGGGTTTTGGCATTACCATAAACTAATGTCAGATCTTTTTCCGGTACTTTTGTGGTACTGCACCTTGTATATCACTGATAGCCCCTGGCAACATTTAAATGATGTTTTGCAGTACTACTCAATGGAATCCTGAAATACTTTTCCCTTTCCCACAGTTTTACTGAATTTAAAACTCAAGTTTCACAGAAAGAAAACTATTTAGCTAAGACTGTTGATTCAGCTTCCATAGAATTTGTATTATAAAAAAGACTAAAAAATAACTTCATTTATTTGTTCTCTAACTGCTGAGAACACTGCCCAGAAGAATGCTCTGTCACCAAGCTGATTTCCAGGATCATGTGGATCCTAGGTGAAGGAGCCACAAGTTCCTATTTTCTTGTTGATGAGTTTAGTTTAAAGGCATCAAAAAATCTAACTTACTTAGAAAGAGTGTATGATGATGAGGTGTAAATACTTTATTCTTCATGAAGATGGGCTACCTACAATACTCTCGAGCTACTTCCCAAATAAAGTCCTTATAAAACATCGTTATTAACAAATGCCAAAATTGGGTGTGCACATGTCATTACTGTATGATGAAATAATCATCTCAAACATCTTTTCAAAGTTATTTATAGTATATTGGCACTTCTACATGTCCTTTTTCTTCTAAACCTGGGAGGAGGGGAATTAAGTCATTTTATTGAGTCTAGGAGTTTCAAAAAGAGAGGAAAAAATACATTAAAAAACCTAAGATGGCCTTTTCAAGCATTAAACTGCACATTAGTAAGGCCTAGTGTAATGGGACCTTTGATGGTTTGCAGCAAATGCTCTCCCAAGCAAAGCAGAGGATCCATCCTTTCTCACAGTTTGAAGCTGCTGTTTCTAACCTTCCTGGTTTGTTACCCAGGCGACCTTCAGCCTTTGATCCCGGAAAAGACTATTAACAGCAACTCCAGAAGATTTGCGTTAATGGCATGGCTTGGGGAAGCCCTCCCAGGTATATTATGAATGCAACTTATCAGACTATTCTACACTTTATCAATGAGATATCATGATGCACTCAGAATGTGTATATAAATATATGTTAGATAGACAAATAGAGGTATATATTCAAAAATGGATGTTTAGTGGAGATAAGATACATCTTTTATGTTCATGTGACCTTTTTTTTATATATATTTTTGTCCACTTATCTTGATCCGAAGTAGGATTTACAGGTAATTTGAATCACTAACAACTTAGTGCGTCAACTGGGGGGCAATGCTATGCAAACAAATGACACTAACTTCATGGGAGTTAGATATATATTTATTTCAGCAAATTTTGGCCAACTGTGGTTCAATTCAGACCCCACTCTTCAGACTATATACTAACATTTCAAAGCTCAGAGCAGGTTTGGTTACATGTTAGATAAACAATTTAACACCTGCCATGTTTGGGGCAATACCAGTCATAATTAACATTCCAGCGCTAGAGGCATTTAGAAGAAGTGAGGAGTAAAAGTAGTTTCTCCCTCACTCTCACACCAGTTGCACTTTCTCTTCAGGATTCTCTGTTTCATTTCTAACTCAAAATATCTTTAAAATATTTTCCTCAGGTTAAAAAGCAAAAAGGAAGCTTTCTATGGTGAGAATATTGCATTACTAGTTAAATTCCTCCATGTTTGATGCAGTTGCATGATAGCTTATATGATAGCATACATTATATACTAATACTGTTTCCTATCTACAGCATCTGTAAACAGCTTTTCCATCATTCATTTTTTCTATTTAAATAATAATTAAAATGAAAGCTTGTGCCAAAGATGGAGCCACCTTTTCTGCTGAGCTTAGGAGTCTGGAATATACATGACTCATATAAACAAACAAAGCGTGATTCAGAACAGTTGACATTTCCTTACAAAGAGATAAGAAATTACTTTCTTGGGTGACTATCATTACTTAAAGTGGCTCCATTCATGTAACTGTAAGACGAACCAAAGCCTCATCTTGCTTTTTCATATGTGCTTTCTCATATGTGCTGTGAGAAGTCTCATTGGCCTCTTGGCATTTCACGTAAACATGCAACTGTCTTTGTTCCTTAACAGTTTAGTTGACTTGTGGTCTAGCAAATCAAAAATTCTTCTGCTTAAAACTAACCATTTTTATTGTGGGGTCAATAATTATATGGACTCAAAGGAAGGGAAGGACAGAAGAGAAGAGCAATTAACAAGGATGGAAGAGCGAAGGAAAAGGTTTTGTTGAGAAATGAGCTCTAGCTGATAACATAGAAGCATTTCTCAAAGAAATCCATGAGGATTTTCAGCATATGGACTCAATGTGCATGTGTGACTGCTGAGTAGTACATGGATTAAGAGCCATAGATTTCCCTCCTGAGCTCCCTCCTGAGCTTTTAATTCTAATGACTATCAAGTCTGAAAGTTTCTCTTTTGTCCTCCAATTATGTTTATGAGTTGTATAATATGCATTTAAAGATCCTAGACAGTTCCCATGCCCATTTTGACTGTAAAGTACCCTCTGGCAATATTACTACATAATCAATCATAAAGAGGGAGAAAAAACATTTTGCAGACAATATTAACTATTTATACAAAGATCTTAAAGTAGTTGAAAAATAAATATTTTATCTATAGAACAAATATATTCATTAGTACTGGGGGAAGATATAAATTCTACACAAGCCTAAAACCTGCCTTCAACTTTCTGCTTGTCTCATTCCACAGTTTCTATTTTAAGGCCGCAAAACAGTTAAAACTTCTCTCTAAATTTCTCCCTCATCATTACGAATGGAGCTGCTTCATTAAGAACACCACAGTAGAAAGCATCAAGACAGTGAAGGCGCTTGTATGTTGAGGTCCCCAAATACGGAGCACTATGGTGGGATGCATAAAATATTCCCAATTCAGCAGAGCATTAAAGACATATTTAGGCTTATTCCTTAATAGCAGCTAAGCACGCAGTCCATTTAAGTGTATTTAGGCTAAAGGAGGACTTAAATGTGTGGTTAGTGGCATAGTTATCTGCCTTGCTTAATAAAGATAAAAGTGCTATGAAAGGAAAATTGGTTTTACGTTCAAATTTCCGTGTGTCTTTTCAAGACAGACTTTGAAACTAGTCTGTAAATATGTTAATTTATTATTACCTATTCAGTGGTAGAATTGTACAGGGGAACCCTATAATATTACAGTGAAGATTCTTCATATTACACAAAAAAATCAAAATACCTATTATATGCAATGTCTTTTCCATGAAATGATATGCCAACTCCCATAACCATTTGCTATTCTCACTTTAGAAAAATTTGCTATCTTTTAAACCTCCTAATTACAATAACAAATAAAAAAGTCATTTTTAGTAATAAGGAAGGAAACTGGCACAGAATCATAATAAAGCAAAGCAGCTGAGGAGCCTGCTACAAAACAATGCTATGTATAATTGGTGTTTAATTATGCAGAATTAACAAATGGCAGCAGCACTGGTTGTATTACTTGGCCAGGGCTCTTTGCCAAGTCAACAAGCTGGTTTTAATGTAGGAAGTAACCCATTCAGTTATCTGGCGCCTTTGAGCGAGGCCCTGACTGCTGTGTTCTCCATCTGTGTTGCCAAAAACATTTAGCAGAAGAAAGAAATCTGTTGATTTGCTAAAGGAAGATAAATTTCTGCCATTGATATGGGTGAATGCACCAATAAGATCATAAAAAAGTTTTCTAATCATTTTATTCATCTGGTGCCAAAGAGTCAGTACCAACATGAAAACTCAAAACACTAATTAGTATGAATTTGCTGGGCTGATATGTTATACAATAGAAAATCAAACGTGTTTATTTGAATATATTCCCCTCACTAACCCTTCCCCTCTCCATACACACATATTTGAAATGTATTTAAAAACATGTTCAAACATTTATGTTCTCTGGAACCTTATTACTTAATTTCTCCTCCAGTAATCAATTAATTTGCATTTTGAAGTGAATACAACCATGATGATGCATAGAAGGGTGTCTCCCCAAAAGTGATTTGTAGAGGTTTCCCCTTCATTTTACTAGTGCCCTAGTGGACAAGGGGTTCCTGGGGTGTGTGCCAGTGGAGGTACCCAAACCTATAACTAACTAACACCGCCCTTACCATTGACTTCTCCTGCTCCCTGATATTGCAGACTGCCAGATGTGGTGCTCTGTTTCAGCTTTTTGGATTAGAAACAGGAGAATTCAAGTTCAATTTCAAAAAAACACTTTCAAATTAAATAAAGATAACAGGAAACCTCTGGAGAAGGAAAAGGCAACCCAAACTCTTGAAGGCTCCCTAAAAGCTTATGGCAGTCTGCCCCTTTCTCTTTTATGTGCAAGTTTCTTTGAGGCTTCTCACCATAAGAATAACAGTAGCAGATCTGCTGTCAAATCAATGAGACCCTTCAGAAGAAGGCAGCATGTAGCTAGTCAGAATGAGATATATAAGATATAAGATATTATATATATACATATATGATTTAGATATTTTATATATTTGTTTGCAGGAAAGCAGAAGACCTATTGAAAAACCACAGAGAGAGAAGCTGGAGTTAACATCAGGTTTTGATAGAACTGGAAATTCTATCAGACTGAATAGACAGAACAGACTGAAAATAAACAAATGGGTAAATCTCTGCTAACCAAATTTCTCTCTAGAGTTTTGAATAGATTCATTTCTTTTTAATATCTGAAGCTGGCTTTGTTAAGACCCAGACTAGTTTTCACTTCAGTAAGGCCAGGATTTAGATCAGGCAGGACACAGTGAGCTTGTCCCATCAGCATTTCTGGGAAAACAGCTATTTTGGCATGATCTTTCTCAAGAAAATCAATGTCATGCAAAACTTGTTAGAGCTGAAGAGAAACTAGGATTACAAAGACTGCCCCCAGAGCTTCCTTAAAAGACAAGACACACTGAAGTACACTAACATGCAGAGTCCCACGTATGACAAAGTAAAAAAGGGACTCCATCAGATCCCATAAGCTGTCCTCTCTTCAAAACAAGAGGTTTTAGAGTTAAAATGCTCATTTTAGCCCATCTTTACTGGAAAAGAACCGCAGTTTTCTCATTCTGTTTTGCTAGTCTTTCTCAATAACATTTAGAATAATAAAAACTGAGTCTAAAATCCATAGCATTGTTTGGAAAAAGAAAGGAAGATAAAAATGCCTCTCTGTGTATGTGTGTATCAGTACACAACTTTACAAAGTTGAGTCAATTCCAATGCAAACACAAGTAAATCTGGACATCCTCCTATATTCTATATTTTATAGGCCCAGTAAAACTTGATCAAAATTCACTTATACTTGTTGGTTGTGTGACTTAACCTTAGGGTAGATTAATTAGATTAACAGACCGCATATTGTAGATTCCTGTACTTCCTCAATGGCTATTAAATTACACAGGAAGAATTATGTTTTAGAGTCCTACTTCCTTAAATCAAATTCCAGCCCTGTCACCTTGCTTTCATTTATTAGCCTGCAAAGCTCTTGTTCCTCTCATAATAAAAACTGAACCTCCACTAAATTACGTCCTTCGTACTCGAACTTATTTGTGATTACTGTGCTTAGGATCAGGTAACAACAAAACTCGAACCTAAACTGGGAAAACACAGTTCATATCTATGCTATAAAAGGAATGAAAGAGAGTCACATCATGTGGAAAAAAGCAGGGAGTAGCAGAATATTCTGAGTTATGAAAGGTGAGCTACTGGCAACACTTCATGGGAATTGCAACGATGGGAGTGTACAGCACACGCTCCTGTGATGCAGGGGTGCGTGCAAGCTGGGAGATGAGTGCTCCTTGCAAGATGCCGTCACATCAGCCCTCACCATCGTGATGGGTATTGCAGACATGCAGAATGGCTTCTGCTTACGGCACCGAGTTGGGTAAACAGGCCTAAGAAAGACAGTAGGTGCTTCCATCGCACATTCACTTTTGCTTTCTCAAAACATCACCCAGATGGACAGGGAAGGTTCTGTGCATTTTCCCTGGGAGCCTGGGCATGTCCATTAATATGAGCAGAAAACCAATGTTTGTTTGACAATGTCAGAGAAACTATGTGTGCACAGCACAATGCCACTAGTGAGCTGAAGAAGAGAGAGTTGCTTTGGGGCACATACACCCTTGCATCTGGCTACTAACAACCTTCCCAAGATATCGCACGCAGCATTTAATGACTAACAACACAGGCAAACATGGCAAGCTGAAAGGGCTAAGGAGACGGCAGCTCTTCATTCTGAAAAGGCTAAATACAGCTGTCACGAATACAGTAACACTAAGGAGAGCCCTACCCCATGTGCTTCACTGATGCACCAAAGACAGAAGAAGAAGGCGCCTAAAATCTGGGACACAAGAACGTGACTCAGCCTAATAACCTAAGGCATCATCGCTGAGCCAGCAATGTTAACTGCAATCAAAATTGCTAGAAATAGCTAAAGATTTAGCACAAAAAAAAAAGCTGTTGACTTTTTTTATTCTTCTTCTAGGTTATCTAGACTAGTTTTGAGCAGTGCTGCACAGCCTGGTGCTAAACACACCGGTATGGCCAGCTTCAGTCTCCACTAGCACTGCAGGCAAGGCTAACAGCACTTGCAGCCGCCCTGCTCAGCAAGCTGTAGGCTCCTCATCAAGACATCACACTCATTCCTCTTTCCCCACAACTCAGTTCTGGACTGTGATATTACTTATTTCAACACTACAGGCTTAGATTGCTCCTTTCATTTAACTGCTGAGACGGCTCTTTCTTAGATCTTAGGATGGAGATACTGCCGCAAGTACGTGCTCACAACTCCCCTCACAGTTAGTACATGCGGCTTTAGCAGAAAGGGCAATACACAGCGACAGTGACAGGCCAATTATTTTTGAGGGCAGCAACTTACCCACAACCACGTTTCTCCAGAATTCCAGGATTAAAACCATATGGCTCAAGCAAATAGCAAGGCAATCCCAGAGGAAAAAAAAAAAGATGAATAAAGACAAAAGAATCCACCACCTTTATTTACAATGTGCTAAAAGCCACCTATTTATATACATTTTTGGACAGAAATTTCATTCTAATCCAAGCAGGCAGGCAGACTCTGTAAGCAACTTGATCCAGAAAAGGCTGGGAGCAATGGCTGAAATAGCAAGTTATGACAACAGGGCATTGCAGATCAGGTAGCAGGACCCAGGAGTGGGGCCAGATAAGGCAATTAGGTGTAGATGATGCTTGTCAAGAAAGACTTGAAGCTTTAGGCGATCTGTACTAGAAGGACTTTAATGGAGCCTACAGAGGAATGTAAAGCTGCCTTAATGCTCAGATCTTCTTCAGAACATGAAGCAAGTGCCACATCTATGGAAAGTATGACAACCTGCAAAGATTTCTTACTGGCGTTGTAGCATTGAGTTCTGGGTTTTTTTTTTCTGGTATCTTGCTACTTTTATGCCCTGCTGATATGAGGGAGAGTGTGCATTTTTACACTATCCACTTCTGGCGTCTTCATTTGGATGCCACCACCTGAGGATTCCTCCGTGGTGGTAAGCTCCTCCGCAATGACTCAAAGCACCTAAACTACACTGCTGGAAGAGTTTGTCCTCATTAAGCTATAGAAATGGATCTGGCAGCTAGAGATAAGCATTTAAAATTGCATGCCTAAAGTAGGTGATCTGATACTGCCCTGTGAACGATGTTAAAGGGTTCCTGACGCAAAATGCTCTCAGCATCATGTAAGAAAAGGAGTAAAAAGGACAGAGGCTTAATTTGCTATAAGTAAAGCCACAAGTTAGGATGAGAGAGAGAAATGCCACCCAAGGCCTACTTGTTCAACAGATGTCATTTGCACAGTCACAGAGCTCTGCATGACCACATTTTGAACAGAAACAAATATTCTTCCACTGAAAAAAATTTACCCTAAATGTTAGGAAAGATAGTAAAAATGTCCCTCTCCCTTCCTTGAATCCCGAAAAAATAAAAATCTTTCAAGCCTTTGTCTTCTCCCTTGAGATATAAATTTGCATTCTGAACTCTATTTTTCTCTCATTTGATTACCATGCTCAATCTAGGGGAAAAAAGCACAGTGAAAGATACATTCTTTGAATGAAAAAGGGAAAAATTCTTAGTGTCACAGATGGCTGTCAGAATGAAATGAAGCTTGTGTCTGCTGAGGGAATCAGACATTAGTGTGAAATCTGAATAGAAAGGAACATAGCAGAAGGCAACATTTCAAAAGGAGTTTAGCACCAACTGGCATTGTGAGGGTTAATTTACTGCCAGGAACTGCTGGGCTTTTCATTCTCAGTCGACACACAATAGACAGATCCCAAAAGTACCCATCATAATCACAGATGCTGGGGATTAATGCTAAAATGAAAGCTTCATGAATATTAAAAATATCAGAACTGCTAATGATGTAGAAGAGTTTGGAATAACATCCAATCTGAAAATCTGAGAGTGTGCCATGCAGGCATGGTAAGACTGTGTCTTTTTAAAAACTGATTAAACCTACTCAATTTGTAACAGAAAGAGGCTTATGCATATTAGAGGCTGAATTGACTGCCAAACTTTACAAATTGCATGGGCTAATTACCATAATTAAGCCTTGGATTGAAGAAGAAAATTCCATTTATCGCAGAATGACTCAGTGGAACTTCAACAAAGACGGCAAAGTACATCAGATGTTTTGGCTTTTTTTCCCTTGCCCCTAAGTCGTGTTTCAAAAGCAGTGGTGAAAAAATAATGAGTGACAGGACAGAGAGAGTTTTGCTTGAAAATCAGAAAAAAAAATGCCTAATTTAAGGCTCTGATTTTGGAATTTATTGCAAATCCACCCTTAGAATCTAGTACAGCAAAATACAAATGTTGCATTTTTGAAGTATAGAGCCTGAAGTCAGAGGGAAGGGAAGGCTGCATACCCGTATGTATTTTATAACCTGAAGCCACAGGTAATTCTTTTAAATGTGCTTCACCAGTTTCCTGGGGGAGGCCACTAGCAAGAGCTTCATCTGCCGAGACTCTTCTGCTACTTTAAGTGTTTGCTGTTTGCCACCTCCTATCATTTCACACAAGTTATCTTGAAGAAGGAGACAACTACCACATTTTAAGATAAAGTTTATAAAGTATTTTATGACTTTGAGCTGGATCCAAAGACTTCTACTAACCTCTCTGGGATTTGGATCTTGTCCTGAGGGAATACTTTGTCTACCAGCAGTAAAAGCACAGCTGTGAAAACATTATTAAAGGATACTGGAAAATCTCTTACTGTATTTCCTTTTCTATCCATGTTTGGGAAGCTAACAAAATGTGAAAGTCTTCCTTAAGCTTACCCAGGCTTTTAAGAGATATATTTGTGATATGTGCATATATCCAAACATGATACGTAGGAGAATGATGAGATATGAGATAAGTATGGGACTGCACCCGGAATGACAAACAGAACTGATTAAAAATGTCTATGTTTCGTTTCCTCCAGGTATTTGCAGCATTTTCTTTCTGCCTTGTGTAAGTCCATCAAAAGGTCGCTTTCTTTTTATGCATCCTCCCATATATAACGTGATCTGACTTTTTGCCCATCTTTAGTTTTGTTTGAAGCTATGTATTTATATAACTCTGACTTCTAGGATGATGTTGATGCCTATGCTTTTTTTCAGGTCTCTTTCCTGCATCTCTTACACAAAATGGTCCTGAAAAAGTATAAGCACAACAACACTTTCAGAAAATTAAGAAAGCTCAAATCTCAAAACAAAGGGAAACTGAGCTGAGCTGTACTTTTTTCACTATAGAACCCCAGCAAGTTATAACAGAACTTCTGTTAGGGGCACACTGTAAATACTTGTAAAAACAAATGTGAACTAAAAGTCTCAGTAAGCACAAGAAAGAAATATAGGTAAAACTGAAAATGATCTTCCTTTTCAGGCATTATTTAATTCAGCTACCACATTAGAAGAATCATGAATGCCACCAGGACAGAATTCTGCAAAGTTTCAAGACAGAGATGACTAGAAGCAGGATATGTTACGCAAAGGGTGAGAGGAATATTTATCAATCCTTTAGGAAACACCTGGATTTTTTGGCGCACTTCTTTATTATCTGCACATGTAAGAGATAAGAAACTACTAATTAATTCTAATCCAATATTTGCATTCAGCAAGCATGATTCGTATTTTTAATTTGGTATTACTCATTTCATTTACACAAATCAACCATATCTGCATTGATGAAATTCTAATCTCATATAGTGACTAGGAGAAGGAAAGTACCATTGTATTTGTACTCCTTCAGATGTCTACAGGAACTACTACATAAAAAGACAAGATCACAGGTAACTGTACAAAAATCTTCCTTCTATACATGTATTTCTCACTATTATATGAATGTTAATACAACCAAAGGAAGGACAGCCATCACCTGAAAACTCACACTATGGAAACTAACCTTCCTTGCAGAAGACACTACTCCATATTCTGAACAATCATAAAGCATTCACTTTACATGCCCCAAATTAAGCTTGTGCTATTTTGTGCTGAGACAGAATAAAGAAATATGCATTGTGGAGACCACATAGTCACGGTGAATTTACAGCATTGGGACACATGAGTTGTTGTTGATGTATGTATTTGAGCAACTTTGTTACTAATTCTGTATATGGAAATATAGCAATCTCCCTTTAAAAGTTGGAAATAAGCCCATCAGACATTAAGTAAAGATACAAGTAGCAAAGGAAGAGAAGAATCCCTGATTTACATCCCTCTCAGTCTCTCATATGCTCATCATTAAAAAGGCAAATAAACACTTTCATTATTAACAAATACAATAAGGAAGATTCTCTGCTTTATTAGCTCTTTTTAAGATGCTCTTGTCCTTTTGTGGAGTCATTCTGGAAACACTTGCAGCTGTTACCAGCTGCAACAGAGTAAGCTGCATAAACCGCTCTAATGCGATTATGTCAGATTCTTTTTATATCACTTTGTTATCAGAGACTATATTTTCTCTTTTTTCTCAGCAGCACTGTACCCAACGGAAAGCTCTGTGGCCAAAAAGTACATAGGCAGCTTGTGACAGGCAAACTGCTGAAATGTCAAAGCACTGCTTTTAAGTGTTCAACTGTCATGACAGTTTTATTCACAATGGATTAAAGATGTAAGTGGCATCTAAAGACAAAAAAAAAAAAAGTATGTGTTATTTCATTATCCCTCCAGCAAGAGGTTGGTTGACTGAACTCAAAATAGCCATTCACAGCTCAACACCTTGAGTGAAAAATGCCAGCACTTAGGATGTACATGCTTCATCTGATCCTCGATTTGATGTACCATGCCTTGAATATTTGTGCTAGAACGAGCTCCACATACGTAACATGCAACTGAATACAGCAATCCATACACTTCCTCAGAAAATTTTTACTGACTTTAAGAACAAAGGAATAATCTTTCTATTCATAGATATGGAAGCATGGTCCTTAAACATGTATTACTTGATGTTTGCCACCTTCCTACAAGAAAAGCCATAAGCTTAAATAGGTCAAGGAGGATTGTTTGAGACTGTCTTACTGTCAATTCCTATTATTATCCTCTAGATAGAAATGAGACTGATGGGTTTTAAACATACAAGTTTTGAAATTTTTACTTTGTGATCTCCATGCATCTCACGATTCAAGAGTTCATACAGTAGG
>JAUBNY010001204.1:1251433-1268296 GCA_032275445.1 Crypturellus soui
TTTTGAAACAGATTTAAGTAACTCTGAAATAAAATTAACAGACTACAGAATAAAAATCCATCAAGAAAAAAAATGATATTATCAATTGAGATACTCTAGCTATCCTATTCCTCTTCATTATCTCATTTAGAAAACCTTGTTTTTTTGAAGAATGCTATATATTGGCTTTGGAGTTTCTATTATATCATACCTTATATAACACAGCTTTCCACTACCTTTATTTAAGGCAATTGCCTTCATTCTGTGCATTTTATAGGAAACTCGGCTATCTACCCAGTGAAAAAACTTGTGTTTTTTTTCTTTTATGTGGTCATTTAATTAATTTCAGTAGAACTAGATTTCTCTAATCAAATGTTCCCAATCTTTATTTTTCACTATTTTGAAGACTAACTCTAAATCTAAAAATAAATTAATGCTTTATTTTTTTGGCAAACATAACTGATATTGTGTCTGAGCTGCAGCTTCACTCACTTCTCTATGGGCTACTTAGTCTTTTCTTGCAGTAACCTATCTTGTTGGTAGAATAGAAATAATCCTTTCTAGAAGCTGAGGAATATTTGAAATGCATTTGTAATAATAATCCAAGGTACTTGAAAGTTGCAACAAAGAACACCCATCACCATCAACACCCTGATTTTTTCTTTTTTTTTTGTGTGTGTGTGTGTGTGTGTGTAAAAGAACAACCTAATTTGCAATTCCTTGTGAACTACTTAGGTAAACATACAAAGTAAACATCTTTTCAAACCACTCAAAATTGTGCACATCTGTATAAAGGCCAAACTCCTCTACAATATTGAACAATAATATTAAACACCTGCTTCTACAGCCACTTGGATGAATACGGCTGCTTTTTACACACAAATACTGGTTCAAAACCATTAGATTATAACCTGAGCTAATCTGGAGAGTAATGGAAGAGAAGGCAAGCAATGCCTGCTCATGTGTAAGCAAGTGATAAATCATGGAGCACAACACTATTTCCTTGCATCTTTTTATAATGTGGCTAGAGACTGATGAAATACAGGACCAGCTGTAGTAAATCTGAGAAGTGGCTCTATCAAGCCTAGATTTCTGTCCAGTCTGGATGTTCACAAGAATAAAATATATCTATCCTATTGAACAGTGTTAACGATGATAGAAACAACTTTTCACTCATGTATGTGTAGAGGAATGAATTAGCTTATTTTGAAAGAGAAAATACTAATAAATAAAACAAGGTATATAGAAACAAAACAAAACACACCCTGCATTTAAGACAATCGTACAATGTTTCAGTAACTGTTGCTAAATGCCACAACTATAGAAGCCCCAAACAATACACTTGCAGTGGAAATCACTGCCACATGTTAAATGTATTTAGGTTGTGGTGCAGAAGGGCAAGATTAGTACAAAAATTCCAAATATGTGCAGGGAAGGAGATAACCCCTAAAGAATTGTGTTGCACACAATAAAGGTGAAACTGCACTGCTCAGGTTTCTCCGGGCTAACTGCAGCTACATCTGTGTTGCTATTCCCATCACCAGTTTCACAGGCAGCCGCACCAAGCCCTAAATGTGCGGGGAATCAGAGTACCCATCTGTGTTCTGCATAATATCGCCACAGGCAGTGGAGTGGCAAACATGCAAATGGGCTGATTAATCAGGAGGTAATTATGCTTGGGTTACTCTGTCTGCTGCAAGAATGCTTTGATACCAAGATTAGCTGTTATGCATAGGAGCAGCTCACAGGAGAAAATGTTACAACACCCTATGAGACAGTTTAAAGTCCTTTACAAGCACATTTCCTGTAATATTCAGATGATCATTTCATTTATAAAAGCAAGCTTGTATGTCATTAACGAAGTGATTCTTGATGGAGAGAATCAAGTTTATACAGTATGGATATCCAGGATAAAACATTTAAATGGCACCTTCCAATTAACTGAGTGCAACAATCTACTTACTGATTTCCTTAAAGAACTGCTTTTTCAGATTAACTAATTCTCAGATCTTTCTACCTCCTGAGAGTGTGCTACTGCAAAATGAAGCAGGAATCACTAAGGAAAGGTTAATGTTTAAAAAAAAAGTAATTGAGTGCTTGTATGGACTATACAAAGATTATATTGGTTTTCGTTTCAGGTAGGATACGTGAAAAAGTAAAAGATCTGTAACCATCACATTGCAAAGGAATAAGCTGTTTGTACTCAAGAGTGCAAGCGTACGGCAATACTGAATTCTTGTTTTCAACTTTGAGAAGTTCTTTTAGAGGATGTGCAATGGCAAGAATCAAAGAAAGCTCTCAGTCAGTTCCTCACAAGTCAGTAAGGCTAGTTCATAGATTTTTATAACTTCCACTGTAAAACAGTGACAGCCTCTGCTCTGCAAGCAGTACGAGTTGGGCAAAACTGGTAATTGTATCTTATTGTGCAATTGTACTGCACCTAAGTATATCCTCAAACTGCCTATCCTTATATTACTCTCAGTGTCCAGAATACAGCAGACATTTTTATGTTCATTACTGCACTCTCTATATGCTTACATGTCTATAGCTGCTGCTTTCAAACTTCTGTAGGATCCAGTCACTGACTCCCAGAAGCAACAGAACAACATGCCCGTCGCCTGTGCTAATTCATGATACAAGGACTTCCATGTTCAGCCCACTGGTAATAATAAATCTCTATGTATTCAAGGTTGTGTTATCTCTATCAGTTAAGGTTACTTTCCCTGCTGAGAAGATTTAATACACTTCACCGGGAGGGCAGTATGCCCGGCGAGGAAGCAGACTTTCACAGATGTCGAACACAATAGCCTGTTCATAGGTGAGAGTTACATGATGATTAGGATCACAATAGCGGAGGTTCATGTTTCCGCAAGGAGCACTAAATACCCAGGGATCCATTATTTATACCAAACATACTTATACATGCACAGGCATTGCATTTCTGGCTGTGGCCTTCTGAAGGGCCTTGCGTGGTGTAGCAGACTGAGCTGAGATGCAGGGACGTGCTCACGCTCTCCCCACTGCTGCGGCTCCGCAACCCTCCGTGCTTTCAGCAGTTGCTGAATACAAGATTTGCACCTAATACGGAACACCATGGTTAATTGTGAATGAGATGTGGATGCCTAGAATAGCTTCTCCCCTCCATAGGAAACTTCTCCGTCTCACATGTGAGCTGAGGTGTCTATGAAGTGTGTTTAAGCCATGTGTGGTGAGTGTACTCCAGTATTCACACAAATACCTCATTCTGCTTATGCTAACGAAAAGGTCCCTGCAGAATGCTTCAGTGCATCCCTTTTCCCATTGCTTGGCAGACTGTCTACTGTGACAGATCACACTCCAACGGAAAGCTATGCCATTGATTTTCCATTGGCTTTTTTGTAGATTGGGTGCTGGCTCCAAAAATCAGCTGGTTTGGAATCCAATCTTCATCCTGGATCAGGCTTAATTTGTAAAATGAGCTGAAATGCAACAGCAATGACTGTTCACAACAGGCTACCTTGAGGGTAGTTTCCTTGCAGCTGCCTGGCTTAGAAGACACTCAGTGTCCAGCAGAGAGGATTGTGGATCTGCTCCTGCTCATCCTGTGGGAAAGATGATGATCAGCTGGATCCTTGTGCAATAAAAGAGGTCTTTCCTATTCAGATTTTTTTCCAGCCATTTCATCTGAGCTCCTAAACCGCAGCTTGTTTCCTAGAGCACGTTTCATCAGCCTGAGGGCTGATGCAGCACCAAAATTGTCTGTCAAATACAATTGTCTGTTTCTTTGCTGGAGAAGAGACTCCCATCACAGCTGCTTTTGGGAATCTCTACCATCCTTGAGACAATACTGAGATCTCTGTATCAACCAGCAGAAAAATAAAAGTAGCTATCAAAACAAGGTATATTTCTTCTTCAAAATACCATTTGGTATGGCCTATAGTATCAATTGTTAAACATTATTGAACAGCCTTAAAATACACTGCAATACGATAATTCTCTAACAAGCAGAACCAAATTGCAATTTAAAAAATAACAGTAAAAATATTAAAATCACTTCTGTATGTAAAGCAAATAACACAGGACAACTGCTGAGCAGATATTTCAAGCTGTGTTAGAGAAAGTCAAACAACTTCATTTTGTGGAATGAAAACAACTGGTAGACTTGAAGGCCTTTTTGCTCTTTTTATGAGGCAAGATGTGATTTTGTAAGGGGCAAAGTTTTAAGATGAATCTGACTTCATTTCTCTCTAACTAACTCTAAGATCCAAAAGCTAGGTTTTACTCAAATAAAACTTTCATTACTGAACTTATAAAAGAGAATTACACATACAGAATAATCAGAAAAGTAACACAAAAATTTATGCACACTTCTCACTCCCCACTTGGCTTTTGTGCATTTACCTCATCCTTGTGTTCATGTAATGAGTGACTTTCTGAGTGAAGCAAATTCGGTTGGTCCGCTGTGATCCCTGGGAGAGATTACTGCTCTACAACCACAACTGGTAGCAATTATTATTTTTTCTTTTTATAATGAGCTCCCAGGTGCTCTATCTCTTTGCTGTGGTTGTCTTCCTTCTGCCACTCACCCTCATTTGCCAACCCTTTTCTTAAAAGGGATAACTCAGTGTGGACTAAAGCAACTAAAATATGTGTTGTTCATCATATCCAGATTCTGGATCCAGAAGTATAAGCTTTGCTAAGAGTGGGTTATAGATAACACATATTTGCAGTATAATTTACCTTGCTAATAGCACACTTTTATTTTGTACTATAATTTGATTTCTTGAGTTTTACAGAATACAAGAAATGCACAACATCCTAAATGCACACAACGATCTAAAAATCAGGTCGCTATATTACAGCTTTAGAGGGGTGAATTAGAAGAGTTAGGATCTTTGTTCTTTTGTTTTGTTTTTTTTCACTGACAAAAGTCAGTAGGACTTTTAAAAGAGATTTGTCTCTATATGTGTGCTAAGACTAAGAGAAGAATGGGTTCTTATCTTTTCAAAGTGCCAAGTTAACCAAATGGGTGAAAGTCATTATAGTCACAAGACATCAGATATATAAAATACAGAAAACCCCTTCTCTTCATTGCATTTATAAATCATGCTACTTTAGAAATATGATTGCATGTACTTCTCTTTATCCAGATTCTTTCCAATTAATTCTGAATATAATAACTCTTAGCACATACCATACTTAGATCTTCAGTACTCTCAAAGAATAATAACGATGTGATTAAAATGATTATAAAATAATATGGTTAAATCTTTTTAGTCTATTTTCATAAGCATCATTAAAGCACTTTCAAGGCATCCAAGCTATGAGTATTTTTTTGAAAAACACACCAAGATAAATTATTTCGGGGGACCTTTAAAGAAAACCTGTAAATAAATACTCTTTTTTTTCTCTCTCTCTTTTAGTTTGAATTGGAAAAATACCTTTCACCAGATACACATGTAGCTAATAAAAATACAAACCTGATGTAAAAATATCAGGCTGTTAATATTTTCCTTTAAGAAGGTTGTTACCAAAAAAATTGGATAAGGGTTTAATTAAGATAGTAAAATTTGTGATTTGGTGACTTAAATAGTCAAAGAGTAACTTAAATAGGCCGGATTGGAAAGAGCTGTTACGAAAGTTGCAAAGAGCCAACTCCAAGAATTACTGGATTCTGTAGTATTTGCTACCATTTATTCTTAACAGGCTTGAGCGATGTGGATAGTGCCTGAAAACTCAGCAGTGTAATGGCCAAGGGAAGACTGTTCTCAAGGGCTTTTATTAACATTGTATGCAGCTTCTGGTACCATGACCAAACGGTGCTGTTGCTTTTCCTGCAAATTTTAGCAGACCAGACAGACTGCTCTTTCGGGTTATTCGTGTCAGAGGTCCCAATGGAAAATCTGACATTTATTCACCTTCCTACATAGATTAGAGTTTAGGTCCTCCCAGGGTAACCTGTTATGTGCTGTTTACAATGTGCAAATATGTGGTGGAAATATGTGAACCATGTCGGTCTGTATGTTTTGCAGCTCATGCAGCATCTGATGCTCAGATTCAGTCTACTCAGTTGAGCTTCACTGATGCAGCTTTTACTGGCTAAGGAGCAGAATGGGTACAAAATATCTAGCATGATTCATCAGTGTTTTGGGGTTCAATTTCTCTCATAACTGGATTTGAAGAATGAAAAATTGGAAGAAAATTCTCAGATAATGAAGTACAGTCCTTTGGTATTACAGTCAACTACATCTTGTAATCTCTTGTGTAAACTGATCAAGCTCCCTCAAATGCGTAATATTTTTACGATTTTCAGACATGACGGCAAAGCATATTTATTTTATTTTGAACTGGATGAATTCTTTGTAGCTTATGCTTTACTGTCCCATAGTTAAGGACTTATCCTCCTAGCAACAAGTAGAATAGAAACTGAGAAAACAACATATACTACTGAAATTACTTGATGTATTACAAAAAGAGCTTTTCAAAGAGCTAGCCAAATAGTTTAGTGTGACAGAAAAAACTAATATCATGTTATTAGATTATTCAGAAAATCTACTGAAATATTAATTTATTTGATGCTAAACAACTGTGTCATACCAAGCTGTAGTTACTACTACAGCTATGGATGGTACTGATCATCCAAGTTTAATTCAAAGCATTTGTAAAGCTGAAGCTGATCAAAGAATATAAGATTTGCCGCAAAACCAGCTTAATTTGATTTTATCCAATTTGTGGAATCATCCCTACTGCAACCAGAAGAAAAGTATGAACAACACACATTGCACAACAGAGTAGTTCAGCAACATTAAAAAAAATCTTAATGAAATAGTATGATTTACATCTGGATAATCCATACATACATTTCAAATTTAAATTAGAACATACTGATACCATCTTTCTAGCCAGTCTATAAATCTTTTTAAGACCTGGGAATAGGAGTGGCAGAAGATATTTCTGATCTGAGGCTAAATAAGAGCATAAAGACAAGACAACTGGAACAAGTCATACAATTTTTTTTTCCATGGACCATGAAGATCTGCTAATTATTGGCAACAGCACACAAGGCATACTTTAACTACAGAATGCTGAATAGAGCATTTGGTAATATTTTCAGATTATATTTTGTGTTGCTCAGAAAGCTGCCTTAAGGAAAGCAAACACTTGCTGCACTTGCCTTTGCAGAACAACAGCTTTATTTGTGGCCTCACGAAATACCTCATATGTTGCTGATGACAGACAAGTGCCAGTGCTTCTTGTTCAAAGGCAAGCTGGAAAACAGGATTTTAGACCCCAAAACAAGTAATAAAATAGTGTTCAAGTTATGACTGTAGCAAGCACATGCTCAGTTTTCATTAACTAGGATTTGCTAAGCCTTTCTTCGTTGTAAACTAATTACGTATATATATTGCAGCCCTCTCCAAAGGGGGTGACCTGGAAGAATGAAGCGGGCTCAGACCTAGCACCTGGCTGAGCAGGCAGGGGAACGTGAGCAGCAGCATCTGTGCTAGGCTCATTTGGCAAGCCCAACTTCAGAAACAAGTTCAGCAGATCAAAAGCAACAGTTTGCAAAGATTTTGGTCCTCTTTTGAACTCTTGGCTGCCGCTGTCAATCTTGGGGACTGGCAAAACTTGGCAGTGGGAGTTACAGCCGCTTCTCCTTTGGTCAGTTTTTCGTTGTTGTCCTTCATCTAGGACCATCATTTCCATATCTGGCAAGTGAGGGTAAGACAATACTGTTCTCACACAGCAACGTTTGCAGCTATCTTTTCCTCAGACTCCCTGCATCTAAAACCAATATTAGGAGTGCAAAGGAACATGCTGAACTATCCAACACAAATTCCGTTCATGTCAATGTTATAATGTTATCAAGCACCTCACAGACAGATTAAATAGCTGTGCTACAAAAGACCTATTTCTATAGCCCTTGTGAAATCTAACTTAGGAGAAGAAAATCTGAAAACAATGACCAACAGTTAAAATCAAGTCACTGCAGCCCTTGAAACACCAGCTCAAACCTTTCTTGAGAAACACAGATATCTCACCCAGAAATCAGGCTGTATTTGTTTTGCAATTTGAGTGAGTCAGACACATAAATATTTAAGTTTTAATTCAATTGCCTCTCCTGCGGTCGATGAGTCACTACTGCTCTGATATCTGAGGAGTCTCGCTAGGGGAGGTCCTGCAAATGTGTTATGACTCCCAAGTGGGCTCCAGCCGGAAAGTCTGAGCGCTGCACGTTTAAAATGTATAAACTTATTTTGCTTTCATACACTCAAAATATATGTAACGAACTAGAATATGTTTGCTTCCTGGACAGCAAACAATCTTGCAGCCAGAAAAAATGTTTACTTTGTAAACAATATTCTCTTTTCTGAATACTGCTATAGCAATATATTCCATGATGAAAAACAGTTTAGGTCATAAAAGACCTAAAAGAAAAAAGAATCTGTAACACTTCTACCTCTTTGGACTCCTGAAATTAACTTAGAAGTTGCAGCCACTCCAACATGCTAGAAGTGCAGAGAACATACTCTATTCAAAAGAATGATGCAAGAAAATTTCTAAGCCTTTGATTAAACAGGGAGTGTTATGAATCTTTCCATACACGAGCAAAATAAATAGAAAGCAGCCAAATGAGTCTAATTAAAGTAAAGTAAAATAAAACACATGCCATTGGCAAGCAGGTTGCAAATCAAGAGGGGAAGTCAGCTGTGAGTGCAGCATAAAATAATTATTGCAAAGGTGTAACAGAGGCACTCCCTTGTGACCCTCTGTAATATTCCTGCAGTCTTCTTCAGTCATCTTTCCACCTCTTAGCATGAAACATGCCACTTCTGACAGCTCTGATTTTGGCTTGTAGCAGGTAAACCACAGTGTCAGTATTGAAGAGGTAGGTGGACAATAAACTCAGCCCTGCTCTGAATTCACAGAGAGGGGTTGGAGACTCAGCTGAAAGAAAGAAAGAAACGAGAATAACCCTGGCGGATCCCTGCAGGTCCAAACCAGTGACCATGGCAAAGCAAAAGTCTCCTCGCAGCCTTCCTGGCCTGGGGAGCCTTGCAGCCCCGGGTGGCTCCTGCCCTTGGCTGTGAAGCAGGCCAGCTACTTCGCAGATGAAAAGTAAACCTGCTGCAGATGTCCTGACACCCAGCAAAATCCCCCGCTCTCCAACTACGCGTTATGCAGCTTGTGCAAATGAGTTCCCCGTTGTCCGTGTTCGGCAGCTTGCGGTCCTCAGAAAGGATATCTCTACACCTCCCAGGGGGATGGAGCCGAAGGCAGCACAGCTTTGCAGTGCAGCTGTGAGCAAGGAAATATTACGTGTGACCACAGTATTGTTCCTTCCTCCTCCCAATAACCACCTATAGCTACACGCTGAGGCCATATAGTCTACTTGTCCATGAAATGCAGGGGCATGCATATGCAATCTGTACTTTCCTGCAAAGCTGAGGCTAAAACTCTTTGGTTTTAGTTTCAGTAATTTTTGAGAGTAATATCGGTATTTACATGCTGTCCAGCCTTCCACGGGTTGGTTGGTAGCTTTTCTGGAAGCTCAGAGATGTGCTATGAGATCATGACACCAGTTAAAGAGAACCACATTTTTTACTGATCAGTGAGATAGAACAGATAACACAGAACACCAAAGGAATCCTAATTTTAATTCTATGCAAGAGCCCTTATTATATGTTGCAACCCTTACTTGTACTCCTTCCCCTCCCTGCCCTGTGGCCAGCTTGTGGCCACGAGGTGGTGGATATGGACGGAAATGAATTAGTACCTACATATGCTATTTTGAAAAAGGGATTCTTAAAAGAACTCACAATAAAACATCCCTCACACATTTCAGCTTAAACCCATCAGTTCTCTAATGAACATTTACTGGCTTTTTTTTTCCACTTTGGTGTAAAATGTATAAATTTTCTGGATGCTACACTTATCAGTTACATTCACCTTCAATTCATTTCCTATTTCTGACAGACTTACATGGATCCACTTTCCTGTAGGTACTCTAAACACAAGGAATTTTAGATGGATGGATATATCCCATTGGCAATTTCATGGACACAGAACAATGACACGCCACTGGTGCCTGAAATGTAGCAGTCAACTGTAGGTGCTGCAGGGCTGTATTCTTTTTTTTGTTTTGTTTTAAAATCACTGATGTCAAATTTACAAGAAAATTACCACAGAATTTCTTAAAAATTGGCTATAGTTTTCAGTTCTGGAAAGTGTCTGAGGATGAAAGGTGATGTATCCCTTCCCATGCACTGGGATTTGTCTTCCAAAGTTGCAGCTATTATAAGTAATGGGATATAGTTTGAGTTTGCAAACAATTAATGTGCAATCAAAATGCTCCCACTGAACTCCAACTCCCCTTTTATTTTTGCATGTCAAATAAGTAGGATAAAATTACATTTCAAAGAAAATAACCAGCTTAACTGGTTTTTTTTTTTTTCTGTCACTAACTTAATATCCAGTTCTCCACGGTGATTCCATAGCTGAAAGAAATGAATTGAAATCATGATATCATCTGGGACGTTATACTGTCACAGATAACTGTTTGCCCACAATGCCCATGCAAAGCCAAATGCTTTGATTTCAGAGAACCATACAGTATTCTATTTTCTCTAAGTAACACTCTTTTATTTACCAAAAATTAGAGATCTAGAGTATCATCACAGGTAAATTAGCATTATTGAATTATTAACTGCAAATATTGTCCAGTTTACAGTAATTTTACAGTTTGTCCAGTTTACAGTAATGTGACATAATTACCACAGTGGCATGAGTTGTGATTTTAAATGTAGCAATTTGGCAAGATTTGACATACAGTAGTTGTATTTTGCCAAAGGGAGAGCCAAAATCTGGCCACATTTGTCATGGTTTTATAAGTGTGCCAGATACGACACAGAATTGATGTGATTAATTACCTGAAGAATTACACATATATCTATTTTCATGGAATGCTCACAATACACTACAAATTACCCCAACAACAGCCGTCTTGCTGGGCAGTCTGAGAGGAGGGAATACAGAAATCTCACAGGGGCCATGAGGTTCCATTGAGTACCATAAAAAAACTTTAACAGCATTTATTTATCTTTCCAGATAAGTTATTTTTAAATCACTTCATTTTTTCGAGTTTCTCCTTATTTTTTTTGTGGCATAAAACTCTACAAAAAGATTCAAAATTTACAAAAGCATATGGTCAGTGGTTTGAATACTGAACAACAAAAGAGCAGCTAAAACTTAACTTCTGAAACAGCAATTGGATATCTGAGAAATGGTCTGAGTACTAACATGGTTAAGCAACAACATATGTTTGAGAGACTTATTAAGAATTCTTAAATCTAATTGGCAGGACCCATCTATGATCCTTCTAATCTTTCCTTACCCACTCCAGTAACAGAACAAATATCATTTTTGAATTTCTTGTTATCTTCTGACAAGACATAGCTTTCCAAAAGGAACCACAGTAACTGCTACCAAACACATGTTGTAGTAAATCATACAGATTACAAGAAAATGAAATAATTATAAAAATCATATTTTAAGTACCTTTGGCACCAAAACAAAACATACTGTGCTTTCAGATGGTAATTTCAATTTAATCTTTGGTTACAAGAAAGCAATATTTTACATGCATTACACTACTCCCTAGCATCTCTGAGACTATAATGAATTTCCAGATTCTCAGAATTTCTGATTTTGGGCCGTGGGCAAGACATAAAACAATTGCTTTATGGTTAATCACTGAAGCCTTTAGAAGGCCTTGCTAAGGAAACTGCTACTGCCATCTGTAATGAAACTGTATAGGCATAACTAACATGGACCACAAGATCTTTTCTTATAATCTTGGACCTGCTGGAGTAATTCCTGTGAACAGCCACCTGCTTCTGTAAACCATTTGTTCCATTTGCAGAATGGATTTTAGCTTCGTATGAACTTCTGAATGAGAAATTTCAAGCCTAGCCACACTTCAAAATAATAAGTGATATCATTCAGATGCTTTCCCTCTTAGATGGTGTTACATATTAGAAATGAAAATCTGTAAAGAAAGCTTTTCGTGGAAAAACGTTCCCTTAAGCCAAGAGATAGACATAAGACTAAATGAACATTTGATTTAATATTTTTTCTGCTGATGGCTTTCTTGTAGAAAGTTAATGATGAAAAATGCAATCAATTGAAACAGTCCTTTTCAATTATGTAAAAGAAGCTTTTCTGAATCAGTTTGAACACTGAATTCAGCCAGTCCAAATACTCAAATTGTAAGACACAAAACAGAAGAGTCCTGTAAGATAGCTTTTATAATTGCTCACAATTTTGTGAATTACACGTTGCACAGTTGCCCACATCCCACGTGTACAATCCTCTCACAGACCTTGGAGTCACGAAAATATCCCACTCTCATGGCGATTGCAGAGCTGCATGGTTTCTTGCTATCTGCTCCAAGAAAACCCTTGGCAGACGCTCCCGAGGGAGGGACACAATCCTTCTCCTCCCTCACACCCCACGGGCTGTCCCGCCCGCACTCCGGCTGCCCGTGCCCTGCACCTCCCTGCTGGCTTTCGCACCGCCACGCTTCACGGGGACGTGCCCCAAAGCCGGGACACAAAGCACCTTTGAAGGAGGTTCATTACAGAAGTTGTGCCCTCACTGTTGTCCCCTTCACTGAACGCAATGGAAAAGGCAGATGATCAGAAATAAAAACAAACCGGTTTAATGGGAATTTTCTGACTGCGTGCTATGTGATCAGACATCATGTGGCACACCTCTGTGTTACGTAGGGGCGGGGTGCGAAGAATAAACTGTCAGGACAAGGTGTAGGCCATACCTACCTTGGCAATCCCTGTCTCCTGTGGGATCCTTCCAGGATCATGGGCCAAAAGCGCACTCTAGAACTTCCTACCAATTTGTTATGCCCCGCAGGAGCTGGGTCTGAGAGCGCCAACTCTTGGCATGAGCTCTCGGTGGGGGTATGTGCTAACTGCACTCCATCACCAGTGAGTGAAGACAGACCTTGTCTTTAGATGTCACATCAAATTAAAGTGATGACATGATCTCCAGACCTAGTAAAGCAGACTCTTAACCCCATCCCAACTGTAAATGCAAGGCTGCTTTCCTCACAACATCCGGACCCTCAAAGATATGAGGGTCCTTTTTTTTTTTTTTTTTTTTTTTTTATATTTCCTGCACACATGTACACACTTAGACCTCCTCTGATGCTAGGCTAGAAGGCTACTAATACTGCTTGCAAAACCTCTGCTCGCCTTGCAGGATCTACAAAGAGATAAATCCCAAAGAGATAAATCCCAAATAGAGGGAAAAAAAGACAGCAAAAATCTCATGAGGAATGCTTCAGATATTACATGTCCACATGGTATCGTTTCCTATGTCCAAAATTCCAAAATAAAAAAGAGGAAAAAAAGAAAAAAATATTCCTAGATTTTGTTCACCAAAGCACACTGCTAAGAAATCAAATGTATGAATTCAACAGTGCATCTTTGAAAATGCAATCTGATGAAATGAATAGATTTGATGCTAAAAATGTCATATGTTTTTGATGCCCATGATGCAGAATAGGGATTTTCAACTCTGCTGACTGTAGCCTTTCTGTCACCTAATCAGGAAAAGAGCATTAAAAAAACCTTTTTCCGTTTCTTGTTATTTTTATTGTGTGCTCTCAGTAAGGAGGTGAACATTCAGTCCCAGATGGCTATGAAATCTCATTTATCAGATTATTTTTTAAGTAGTAACAATGCCACTTTTTTTCATTAAACAGTAGACAGTTTATATCTTCAGTGTTAGCTTTTTAAACCCTAAAATGTTGTTCTTGTTTCAGTGCCTAGATGTCTTGGTTTGTTTCTAAAGACTAGTTTCAATAATTGAACAAGAAAGAGAAGCAAATTAGCAGACCATATTTAGCCAACACAAGTAATGCCTTTTAAAAAGGTCTTTTGAATGTATTCATAGTAGAAAGAGTTATCACTACTGTAAGAATACAGGATTACATAATCTCAGGATTCAGTTTCAATTGTTCTTGTAACAAACATCAAATGCCAACTTTAATGTTGTGGCATTTCTGGGAGAATGGGTATAGCTCCTGGCTAACAGTTAGCAGAATTGCTGCAGTTAGCAGCTAGGCTGTTTTATACTGAACTTGAGTAGTTATAAATGTCAAGACTCTGAGGAAGCTTATTTATCTATTCATTTATTTATATTGTTATTTTCCCTTTTACTATCCGTTACTTTCTTTGTTCTTGTCTGTTCAAATACTCTGCAAATGAAGAAAACTGATTATCAGGTCACTTACTTTCTGTATGATTGGTATTGGACATTGTCATAAATTTTTACTGGGGTAAATTACTGGGGTTAGGACATCACCCCAGTGACCTTATATCCTCTTTTTAGTGTTTTAAGAATTTATTTTTTTCAGCAGCAAAGTGTGGTTCATTCAGAAAATCTGCATTCCATTTGCGTGGAATATCACACTGACCTTCTCAGAAAGCAAGTCTGCGTTATGGAGACAGATCAGCAGGTAGAGGATACAAAGCCAGATTGCAGAAAGGTGAGATTTGGGATCAATATCAGATATTTGTAACATGCTTCTGATTTGCTTTGTCACAACCATGGGAAAGAGAGAGATGCAGATATGCCATAGCAGTTTTGGATAAAAGTAAGCAAGCACTTCCAGCATCTTAAGGATGAAAGCAGAGGGCATTTCGTGTCTTTTCTGTGTTTTAATAAACAGCACCATCCTACACTTCTTTTCATGTGGCATGACTGCAATCCTGTTCTAATATATTTTAATCAGTCACAACATGCAAACCAAAGTTCCCAAAAAGTTTTGTTAATAATTGTTTTTTCATTGAGCACATCTATACTGTTGGGATAAATAAGGGACAGAATATGGAAAGAATCAGTTACGCTGAAAAAAAACATGCTAAGGCCTTTTAAGCACAAGGCATCTACTCTTAAGGCAAAACAGACTATTTTGCATGTTACTCAGTTTTGAGATGTAGGGTGCTAAGAAATGTTGCTTTTGGGCATGTATCTGAACTGGATCCCACACAGAGTTTGGTAATTTACCTTGATTTCTGTGTAAGAACTAAAGGGAGATAGAGTAACATACTAGTCATCACAGAGTTGTAACTGCCGCCTGACAGTCTTGTAACCATCCAGAGCTAAGTTTGCAAAGTTCTTTATTATCGTTAATCAATCCTCACAAGAAGAAAGGAATGAGACCAGCATGACTAGGGCCTCAGCCTGATGAAATCAAGAATCAAGACACAGACTTTCCAGTTGACCTTGAACAAATCGTTTTGCTTCTGAATCAGGTCTTACAATGGCAGTATTGACATGTTCTCCTTCATCATCAATAAGACATGCAAGCTTGTCAGATACTCTAGTAACAGAAAGCGCATAGGTGCAACTGTTTCCTGAGATAGAGGACTGGAAATATATCCCCACTTTAGACACTCAGGGTTTACTTTTAGATAAATACAAACACACACACACCCCTACTTATACAGTATTTTCACAGCTATTTATAAATTATTTTCCATAGGTCTATATATTTGGGTTTTATCTGAGAGCAGCAGAGGCAAAATATCTCCACCACTGCATGTAATAATTTCCTCTGAATTTCCCTCTAGAATGTATTGTTGCAAGGGAAAGTATGCATTCACTCTGTCCTATATATTTTCATTTTTACCTTGCTTTCTTCTGAGAGGTTTCATTAACTGTCACTTGTATATACAATTCTAGTTATGCTTTGTTTATGACTTTTCAGCAGCTCTGTAATCCTAGAGGATGAAAATATTTTCCATTTGCCACAGTGACACGTGCTGTGGAGAGAAAATATGAACAGCTGCAGGCTCTCCTAATAATGGTATCAGATAACACACTGTTCAAGATTTCAGTTTATCATTTTTCCTTAGAGGAAAAAGCAGGCCTTCCATTCAGACATCTCAAGTGAGACTCCATAAGGACCATGACACTCTGGATCAGAAGCAAGCACTTCAAAATGAAAAGTCTCTGCAAGGTCTTGCTCAGGGACTTTCACCGATACAGAATCAGCCTCTTTTAACCCTTCTCTTCTAACTCAGATTTGCTGGCTTTAAATTAGCTGTATGTGCTGTGTGTGCGTACTCAAAGTTCAGACTTTTGCAAGTAAACAAACCCTTTGGAAGAAAAAGCAATGTGTAGGTCAATGAAACTGAGGTGCTGAGTGGTCATTCCCTTACTGGGGAACTTACAATATTTGTCAGTGATATATTAGGTCCATAAAAAATAAAATATCATTATTTAGGATGTTTACTTTAGCTTGGCTCTAAGAGGCATTTGTGACCTTACAGAAGTACTTCATTGGAGGTCATTATTTAGACTAAATTCCAGATACAGAAAACAAAGAGCTCTATTCATAACAACTAAGACAGAAAAGTATTCACAAGAGAAATGAGAAAGAATTTCAAAATGTAGACTAAATAGGACTGTGATTCAATAGAGGTCCCAATCCAGGAAAGCACCCCTGGACAGCTAACTCCTTAAGCACATGCTTATTTTCATTTTAAGTAGCAGTGAATTCACCAAACTTCATAAATACTTTTAAATGCTGTCTTGACTTGTCACCTGGGACTCGTCTCTTCCACTTAAACAGAGATTACTTAAATACGAATAGGACACCCTTTACCGATAGCAAACAGACCTACACTAGCTGTAGTCGTGACTGATGTTGTCGAGCACAACTTTTTTGTGGTCCAGACTCACATTTGTTCTTATCAAACATCTAGAAGCTCACAGCTTCAAAAGGGAGGAAGCTCAATGAGAGGCAACTTGAGTGCACTGAACTGACAATAAATGAGTGAGCCAAAAGAGGGAACTTTGAATTCCCAGGATATGCTG
>JAUBNY010001204.1:1268396-1309110 GCA_032275445.1 Crypturellus soui
GAATACATTTGCACCATGTACAGTAAAAGATATCAGGTCATCTTGACAATATCTATGTATTTCAAGATATATTTGCTACATAACAAGTTTATAACAATTGTAAAGGTGAGAAACAGTAAAAATTTTAATGATGTTTTGGCTGCATTCATGTTTATTTACAGATGTTGTGAAAAAATAGGTCAGTGGATGGTCAGGTCCCGAAGATCATCATGTCAGTGAGTCTCAAGTCTAAAAGGACTCACATACAGGATCTTCCCTGACACTCTGACACTCAGTTGAAATTTTTAAGTTTTCTTGGGGAAGATATGAAGGAACAGTGGAAACTTTTACAGAAACATTAGGCAAAGGTAACTTTGAAAAAAAAAAATCGTCAAAATATTGTCATTGAAGACTGTTAATAAACAACATTATCAGTAAATGTCACTATTTTTCAAGTGGAATTCTTTAGCCTCTTTTTAAGATGTTTCACATCCCTTCCATTTTTAAAATATATTTATAATGAGAAAGTTTTGTATAGGAATAGTTACTATATGTATAGCCTATACCATAAGACCTGCTAAGGCTCAAAGATGCTTGAAGTATTGTAGTAATAATGATGCCGGCCATGATGCCAAGGAGGAATTACTTTCTACTATTTTGTGAATGCAATCTGGTTTCTCTGTCCGTTGATATGGAGGCAGAGAATATTACAAATGCAAAGAAAATACTTTTCCCTTTTTGCAGAGATAGTAAGATAACTACTGTGCAATATTCACTGAAAAGACATTTCCAAATGTAAATTTAAATGATGTATAGCCCTAACGATAATAAAGACCACTGCTTTAACAACATTCCCGATTGAAGGGTTGTAGCCGGGATGTAGCCAAGAACGTACTGTGTCTTGCATATTCCTCATTTAATACGTAGCTGTTTTATTACATAAAGTCCATTTGCCATTCATTGTTTTGGGGCTGTTAATGGTTCACATACTTACTAACTGGCTTATTCCTCACTGAGAAAACACTGACATCACTTTCAAACATTTACAAAACTGTAAATTCTGATTTTGGAGTAGTTCTCTCAGGAAGTGCATTTCTTCATTGCCTCCATCTCCTGATTCATAGAGTACTTGCATACAATGGATTTTGAAAAGCTGTGTTTTTGTTAAAAAGCAACATTTAATGTTTTGAAATTTGTGTATATCAACCAACTTTAAATTCTTCAGGAAAAAGCACATACAGCTCATATGTTGGACACATTATGTAGAGCATAATTGAAGTGCAATATGCTAGAATATAAGTAATAAGCAATATTAATACAATAGCAACAGTGTACTTACATTACTATTCAGTTTGAATCTTTTTGAATAACCACTACAACTACAAACTTCTCTAAAACGAATCCTACGAGACCCGATCTTTGCACTATACTACCACCACTGGTGATGTTTGATGTTTACACTGAATAGGCTTGTATTTAGTCCTCTCTATGTCAAGAAACAAATCCTACAAAAGATTTACCACTATTCACTACAGATTGCTTTTCCATTATCTGGAAATTTCCTGGAGAATGGAGTCATTCAGTAACCCGAGGAATTATTTACCATCTTTTAAAGCACAGAAAAAAAAATAAAAAAAATCCTTATTAGTAATGCCATTCTGATAGGTATTTGTAAGAAAAATATCAACCCTGAGCAGAAAATTTCACTGGAAAAGTACACTTCTGTGCATACAGAAGCATTGGTGCTGACAAGGATGGAGATCAGTCAATATTTCATATATAAAGAATGTGAAAAGTCTTGACGCAGTAATCCTAACCTGCACTTAGTTCTCTGCCCTGCAACGTATGAAGTATCAGAACATGTGACATTAATTTTAACAATGAATCAAATTTTAATCTCATGTCCAGGAAGACACAAAGCTTTCTATTTCTACTAAACTGATGTGTAGACCTTCTGAATGTAAATTCAGATTCCCAGATATCACTGGATCTATTATACATGCTAACAGGATTAACTAGCATTAGACTGGCACGCACAAGAAGCGTGATATGCAGTACGGCCTGAGGAATTCTCCTGGGAGGCAAAAGGTCTAAGTTGAGGCATGCATGATTTCAAAGCAATTCTTTGTACAATTAACTGCTTGACCTGCACAATGAACAAGCATATCATTTAATTAATTGCCCAGCTCTTTTGAGTAGTGCTGCTCATTTTTCTCATAAGTGTATGATAATGTACTGCAACTGTTTTTAAGGAGATGATTGAAGAAATTATACATTACAGTGGATGAAGACTGCATTACGTGATGCCATCAATCTCTCCTATCAATTTTCTGATATGATTATATATACATATATACATGCACACACACAGGTGTATTCATAGGTGTATATATATGTGTGTATACACACATATTATTTAATATTACTGTACAGATTTTAAATTACAATTAATTTTAAAGAGACTTTAAAATTATTTATAAAGCAAGATGTGAAATATTCAATTAATTGTAATGCAAAATTAGATTCTGTCTGCTCTAGATTACACCAAATAATCTCTATCTGTGTAGGGTAGCAAGTTAAAACAATTTCTCCTTCCCTCTGTACAAGCAGAATTTTTTTCCTTTTCTTTCTGTATAAGTGCTTAATAATTCTTTGAGGTCGGCATCTGTTTATAAGCATAGACATACTTTCTTCAAATTAGAGAGAAAAAATATATTTGAACATCTGTTCTTTGTTGGGCAGTATACACGGGGAAGAACAAATATTACAGTAACTCTAAATGCTGCAGAGGAATTTTTAAAAATAATGGCCATGGTACATAAGAAAAAATTGCTTTCCCAATGTCTTGATTTTTCAAATGTTTATGCAAAATGTCCATAAAAGTTCTCTCGCACAACATGTTCAGAAGAAAATGATTTGCTATACTGAGCTTTCACAATTTTGTGTTGGCAGTCAGACTGATTTACATTTTATCTGTGTATTGCAGAATTCTCTAAGGATTTAAGAAGATTCATGCTGAAAATTTGATTTTCTTACATGACCAACCTTATGAATATTGAGAAAGGTCTATGAAAATGGTTCTGTGCTACTAAAAAGATAAAATCTGTATTAATGAAATTTTGCCTTGAAGTCTTTATATGTCTTTATATGTCTTTTTATATGTCAAAAGTTCTAGATGTCCATATAGTATTACCTATTTATCAGAATTACTACTAATTTTATGTAATTTTTTGTCAAATTTGTCATTGGTGAGTCCAGAGAGTGGACTCACCAATGGCTGCTTTCTGATCTTTGGTTTTCTTTTAATTCTTTTGGATTATACTGTTGCATTGCTATTCTTTACTCCTCCCCCACCAGTAAACTTATAAAATTATTAGTTCATACAAGCTATATTAAAAACAATGAAAAGATAATTGAAATAATATTTAAAGAATAAGAAATCCAATGTCTTTACATGATTTAGCCAGGCAAACCAAAAATTAAAACTACATGATGTTCCTTTTCCTGATCCTCCCAAAAGGAAAAACAGAGATTCATCTGTATTTTATTTTAGTCATTTAGAACAGTCTACACTTTTTCTAGGATGTCTTAATTTTAAATTACTGCATCTTTATATAATTTAGATGGTAACTGATGAAACAGTTCTTTCTTTGTAAAAACATGCTTATTTATAGAACTGTATAAACAACAAAACACTCAAAAGAAGGTTCTAATAACAATAATTTCTCTTTTTAGTCCAAATGACCTCTCTTTGATCATACAGGAACTAATGTATCCCAAAAACTGTTGCTTTACCAGTTGGTTAAAGTCTTACAAATTTCCAGGAAGGCTTAAGCCTACTATGGAATGTATAAGGCCAGGGCACGAGAGAGAATGATTTTAAACAGAGGTGCAGTGAAACTGGGCAGGAAGTTCAGCAGCACAGAAAAAGGGGAGTTTATAGACCTTCAGAGAGAGAAACTTTGTACCTTTCTGGTTTCAGAATCATTCTTACTGACAGCAAGGGACAGCAAACGCTATTAGAAGCATTTTAGCCTTCTCAATATTTTTCACTTACAAAGTGTTAAAAATTTTCTATGAACTTATCAAGGTTCTCCTTCTTCATGCTTACCTCCGGTCTAAAAGTACTACCACTGATTTTCTCTTTAATTTCCCCAATAAAATTAAATGAAGTTTGGAACAACTATTCTTCTCTTCTGTGATTAGTCTCGAGTTTGCTGTTTCTGATCTTGGTGCCTAAGAGCCAAGGAAGCTGTTTCCCAATTCTTGTAACCTCTTCCAACAAGGAAATGTAAGAATTGCCACAAGCCTTGTTTCCCAAGCCAAAATTTTCAATCATTCCTTTCTTCTGATATCCATCTTCAGACACGTTTGGATTCATTTTTAAAAGTGCAGGCCTCAGCCAGTACAAAACGATGTCCAAGTATACATTATTTCTGAAAAGGAAGTTATTACTACACACTGATGCTTTGAAAATAATGGCTTAGTTGTCTGTGAGAGCCACTCTTTCACAATTAAAATTGTCAGGAAAGCAGAACCACACCAAGATCTCAAATAATCAAGAATGATCCTGCTCTACCTACGCAGGAAAGTACACTTGAATGAGATAGAAAAAAGCAGAATCTCCAAAGATAGCATTCTCCATGTCCCCAGTTCTTTCTCCCCCGCCTCTGTGTTTCCATATATGCTATATATGCTGCAGGATAAACCTAAAAAAGAGGTTAAGAAATTATTAAACCCACTTTTTTTTTTTCCCACTTCTATCCCACAGGATAGAAAAGCAGCCGTGGATTTCCTCCTATTCTCTCATCTTTGGTGAACACAAATAGTCATCAGCAGGAAGACAATGGACAAAGAGCACAGAACTTGCCCATATTTCTCTGTTAAATATTGGAAAGGTATTCTATTGATTCACTCAATACAATCTTGGAAAGGCACAAAGGAATTAATTTAAACTTTGTGAATCTGTGTGTGCAGCTCCCAAGCAGAAGCATTCATCTTTAAGTTTATCACCTAAATTCAATACATAATACCTGGGGACGTGAGGGCTCCTCACAATAAAATTTCAAGAACTGGTAGGGTAAACCTGAGCATATTTTGGCTAAGTAATAGGAAAGGCCGAAGAAGGAGTCTCCATCCCTGGAGATATCCTAACCTGATGGAACATGGTCCTGGTCAGCCTGCTAGGTCCTGGGACTAGGACTTGCTTGGACAAGGTCCTGGCCTTGCCTTGAGCAAGGTCGAACCAGATGATCTCAGAGGTACCTCCTAGCTTCGACTGTTCAGGATTGTCCCTTAAGTACGTGCCATTGAGAGGCCTTGGAAGGCTATACAGTGGTTGTATACTCACATTCCAGAAAAAAATTAATTTGTTTTTTCCTATCATTTCCACCTTTAGAAATGTCTTCTGTCTCTAGAATTATATGGATGTCTATATGTGTATCACTGCAATTAACATTTTGACCTTATTTTTTTTGGAAACTAACACAACGTGTAAATGATAGATTCAGTATTGAAAATCATATTTATGTAAATCCTAATAGGTATCAAAAACAGATTTTAACTATAAAGAAATTCCAATATTTTGTCGTTAAGAATTTTTTTTGCTATGTATTTTTTCTCAGAAAGGTGTTGTAACTACGTTTTCATGAAAGGAAACATCACTTTTCAGGAAAGGAGCTTCATTGAATTCCTGATTTCAAAATATTTTATTTTATATTCAGTACTCTTCTGGCAGTCATTTGAACTACTCTTTAGTTGTTGTTGTTTCTTTTTTCTTTCTTTTTTCTCTTTTACTTACAGAGACATAAGTGATTATTTAAAAATCCTTAGTAAATGACATCGACTGTCCTAAGAAGCTACCTGACTAGTACTAAGAAAGGCCAACACCATGTTAATTGAATGCAAAATTAGTGAGATTTTGTCTGTGATTTTCTCTAGCAAAGTCCTTCTGTGCTCCGCATGTGTTGAATTATCAACCATTCTCACTATAAAAATAGTTCAGGAAATCACTTAGTATTATCAAAACATAGGAAAAACAGTAGGAGATGAAGAAGTTTTTCTTTCAAAAGCTTGGTTTCCTCAAATGATGGTTAACGCACCCCTTGCAGGTTTTAGGTTTGTGCTGCTCACAGCGACCAATGCATGTTCAAACATCGTAACAGCTGCTGCAATTCGCAGACACTGAACTATGTAAAAACCTTAGCTAACTGTCAGCGTTACAAAAGCAAGGACTAATAGTATAACATACCTAATCAAGGACAGTGCATTCAAATTTACTTAACAAAAAATAGCCACCACTATAGTTTTAAATTGCCCAAATTAAAAGTGTGATGGTAATCACATGGTTCATTTTGTAGAATTTGGAGCATTTTAAAAAGAGTATTAATATTGTACACACAGCTGTATTCATTTTAGTTTGATAAGCCTTTGTTCTTAGTTTCAACCCTCTACTTTTCTCACTTTATAACTTGGGGGGATATTCTCATATTGATGAGTTCAAGGTTTCTTAGGTAACTCACTGTGCAGGAGAAGATAATTATCCCCTGAGCAAGGTCTGACACCTTTCTTCCTTTTCTTTTTTTTTTTTTTTTGAAATTGTAAGCGTGGGTAGATGAAAGCATGCTTTTTGAATTTTATATTGTATGTAAAATAATCATAGTTCTTTCCCATTTGATCTATATAATCTCTATCTAGCATCAGTCACATAAGCTTAAAAAATAACAAGAACAGATCACATGAAAGCATTCTATAGGGGCAGATATGAAGATTAACAATTATAGGAAGGATACATTTTCACCAATCTTCCTGACAGGTCACAGTACCTTTTAAGACAATTTTTTAATCCTGTAAGTAACAGACTGATGGCCTAAAACACTCTCCAAGTATAGCATTATGTGTGACATCTACATATGTTTGGGGAGTTGAAATCCAAAAACATACAAAAGCAAGTGGGGATTCTGGATGGTTTAGGCTTTTGTTTGTTTTAAAATCAGCCTGTCAGCACTTCATGGTCCATTAAGAGTCATCTTGCATTCTCCTTCAAACACTGTTCCTTCTGGAAGTCTTTTCTCAAGAATATGAAGGGCTATATTGTGGGTTATACTCTATCCACTTGCATATCTGCACTTGCATAGGAAAACAATAAAATGCAGCGTAAAGGTAGGCACAACTCAGATGACCCCACAGACTACTAATAGAGTGGTCCACATGTTCCTTCTCTGTCCCCTCATTGCTCTTCCTTTGCTCCCAGATGCCTCTCTCCTGCACTGTCTATGGTGCCAGTCTGAATTATCAGTGACTGACTTGGCTCACTTGGACAGCAGAAATCTACTTTCCTCCCAGTTATTACTTCTCTGACCCCTCATGAACTGCTTGGGCTTCCCAAGGGGTTCACAAAGCACCAGGACAACACACACAGTGCAGAGGCAGCAGACAGTGGGACCATCCCGTTGGGTAACAGTGAATCAGCTGATCAGCTGGGCCCTCTTGTCCATCTCTACCCTAATTTAGACAAATACATGGTTATTCCCTCAGCAAGTGGACTGTGTTGGTAACAGAGACTTATACACTGCTCTGCAATCAAGAACACATTGCTGAGTATACTCAGAGCATTACTGTGGCCAGGAGATACCTTTTTTTTTTTTTTTAACCTATTCACAGAATAAAAGAAAGCAACCAAGAACAGCATTCAAAACTTCAAAATTTCATCTGAAACTAGGCCTCAACACCTAGGGACCAAGGAGTCATAGAATCATAGAATGCCTAAGGTTGGAAGGGACCTCTAGAGGTCATGTAGTCCGACAGTTGACTCATTTTGCATCCCCTAGCTCATCTCGTCTGAAACCAAAGGTGTGGGATTATGCATGCAGACCTGATTCTGTGATGCAAAGGTGCCTTCATTAACCAACCCTAAGAACATACTGCGGGGCAGGCAAAGGCAAGGAACCACAGTTCTCAGGGGTAACGGGGGGAGTGAAGCAAGATAAATGTGCGGAAAAATTTAGTCTTTGAAAGTCTGAACCAAACAGTGGTCTGGAAAAAAAAACAATTAGGGAAAAACATGAATACATACAGGAGGCCTTAGATGTAGGGATCATATCTGTTACAAATTGAGTAAGAAGTGGGTCTCATGAGAAGTTCCAGATAATTTGAACACTTCTCCTCTACAAAGTTACATGACTTGCAAAGATTACTGCAGCACTGGCTCTCCCGGGGAACAGAGTGGGAACAGCTGGATGCATAGGCAGTATCAGAGTATTGATTTCCTGGTTTAGACAACTCGCTCTCCCACAACAGCTTTTGGGCAGCAGTTGCATGAGGAGGAATTCTCCCTGGTCGCTCACTAAGCTTAAATCACAGTTTGTCAAGCAGCAGCAGTACTGATTTAAGCAGCAGCTCTCTGCCCAGCTCCTGTTAGTACTGTGTATCCTTGGTCCATCCATGACAGCAGTGCCCAAGACCACAATGCTGGAGAAGAGACCCCCTATAAAATAATCTGTTTGAGGGGTTTGTACCTGTTTTTTTATTCTTTTTCTTTTTTTTGAATCAATTTTCTTAATGAATTACTTGCTCCAAACAAACATATTACTTGTCTTCCAATATGGTCAAACTAAACTGTGTTTTCTGAGATGAATAAAAAGCAGCTAGCTTAGTTCCATCTCACCCCAACTTCCCCTCTCAGCCAATTCAGTGAAAAATGTGACAATTGTATTTGATGACAGCATTACTACTGCACGTGTCTACCAAGGGCTCAGATAAGCAAGATGAACATTCATTAAGGAGATGATTAAGGTACTTCTTTAACTTATTCCACGTGTATTTTAGGCACAGCATTGACTGCGTAATACTAAAAGATATCCAGCAAGACTGGAGACTCCTTGAAAACACTGACACCTTCAGTGAAGTACAGGAAATTAAATGAATATAACATACTGCACAGAGATTTTCCTTTCCTTAATCCATAAATGCCTTAAACAGATTAAGCACAGGTTTAGAGCTGCAAAGCCTACTGGTTTTTGATACCTGAAAGATAAAAAAGCTGATGAGAAAGCAAAATAAAGGCGAAAAGCACAAAATAAAGCAAAAATCAATGGAGAAAGGCGTTGGGCAATCATAGTTGTTAAAAAGAAGATAAACACATGCTAAACTACATACAATTTAGGAGAATATTCGGTGCAAACTTGTGCATTTGAATTAAAGTTTAAAACCTGTACAGTAAAGACATGCTTACAGCAAGGTGTGTGCTTAATTATTTATCAGGCAAACCTCTGGATGCTAAAACCGAGTCACAGAAACCAAAGCATATGCCCTAAGCATTTGAGAACCCGAGTAAGGAAACATAGAATAATTTGTAAAAATGCAGCAAGATATTCCTTTCAAGTCATTTTTCAACAACAACAAAAAAAGATTAAGTATGTGTGTGTGTGTGTGTGTGTGCGTGTGTGCGTGCGTGTATATCTTTTTTTCCCTAAAACTACTCATCTGCTTTGTGTCAGAAATTTGAGGAGGAAATCGTACCTCTTCAAAAGAACAAACATACAACTTTTAAGCCAAAATCCATTCTTTTGATATTCTTCAGAACTTTTAATGTAAAAATATTAATAAAGAAACAGGCAATTGCAAACCAATTTTAAAAGGAAGACAGGTAAGGCTTTACTTTAACTTTGCGCAACGCATGACCTTATTTTTACCATGACCCGTTCAAGTATAAATTGGGTTAGGTACCTTAGAATGAGGAACAACTCAACAGAAATAAAGCATTGCATCCAAGTGGAGCTAACAAAGTGTACAAGGACAAAGCACGCTTCCTCAAGCAAAAATATTACCACAAGGTCTCAAATTGTTCCGATTCAATTATCATTCATATTACTTCTATGCATAAAATAGAAGTCCGCCACAGGATCCATGCTCAGGGACAGGGGAGCCGAACCTGGCGAGTCATTGATACAGGCGCACTCAGGTAAAGGAAGAAACTCTTTCTACCACCTCTGCAGTGAAGGAATTCAGGGGAAAAAAATGCACTCGGTGAGTTATTGAAGTTTTCCTCTTTTAGGATAACCTCTTCAAGCTTGCTTTGGCAATAGTGAGAAATTTGAGCCTGCTGAAGGGCAGAGCCGGTTACAGCCAAATGGAATCCACATGCTTTTGCAACATGAAAAGGCAGAATAATGGAGAGAAGTTCCTGCATGTCACGACCGCGGAGTTTCCAGTCCAACTTCCTTCCATGTTCCTTACCGTCTGCCTCATTCTCATTCACATCACAACTCCCTCAAAAATAAATAAAACCAGCTGGGTTTCTTTTCCTAAGTATTATATCCAGGAAAGTATAGCTAAGCCCAGTGTATGAGTTACACAAATTTAGATCAGCTCAGGATGAGGTCCATAAAACTTTTCAAGTAACTCACCAGTATCGTAAAAGCTCAAAACCACTGGCCAAGCCAAAAGGTCTAAAAACACTGGGAAGCAGTTGAAGCAGGCAAAATTATAAGCAATTGAAAACAGACTTAGTAATAGAAAGTGTTAAGAAACTTTAGCTATAAGCACTGCTGCCAACTCTAACTATAAACCAGACAAGTAAAATGGGAGGGGAACTTTCAACAGTCTGCTCAGAGATTTTTAGAATACAAACTCGTCTACTTATATACGCAGTCCTAGAACAATATGGCAAGTAAAATGGAAACACCACATTTTCACATCACACTAAGAACAGATTTAAAAAGGGATATTCAGTTGCTACAGAAAAAGTTCCAAATCACATATGAAAGATTTTCCTTTATTTTCTCTCTGTCTTCTATGGGTTTGTAAAAGTATCAAAATCTAAAACAAATTGTATTTCCCAACTAGCTGTGTTGAAAATGTATTGAAAGGTAACATGGTGCTCACCTTGACCAAAAAGAATAAACCTAATTCTTAATGAACTTAAGCTCAGTTATCAGTTGAACTTCCTCAAGAGAAGGAAAAAAATGTCTTCAACACTTTTTGAGTATAATGACATTATGTCCATATTATGGCAACATGGCATATTTTGGTGAATGATTGAGGCCCCTATTAATTTTGCATCCATGACTCATCTTTTCAGAGCTGTTTTGGAAGTTCCTGCCATCTATCTTAAGCCTACAGACCAACTAATATTATCGCTTGCTTCTTTTGCACTGATTTTTTTTTCCTTAGGATATATTTAATTCATTCCAGAAATATTCCTCAACTTGCAGATGAGGAAGAGAAGTTCCTATAGTGACTCAGGAATAGATAAAATAATCTAAGCAGAGGAGTCACAAACTCCTTGAGCTCTCCACTGAGCTCTGCCACTCCTCACATCCTACCGGGTCTTGGGGCCTTCACTCCTGCTCTGTTCTTGTAGCATTCTGGCTTTTTCTCAGTTGTCCTTCTTCTACTGTCACAACTGTCTCTTCTGGAACACCTTTACATTTTTAGATAATGTTCTTATTAATAATTTTATTTATTAGCATTTAAAAACTTACACTAGTATTTATTCTGTCCTTGATAACTTGCTAATACCATGCAGCATTAACTTCTAAGTGATTCCAGATCATCCTAAACACTGCATCTTGTAAAAACTGAAAGTAAAACTGTTACTGATCTTCTTGATAGGAGAAGAATTAAGCCTACCAGCATCTATATGTTTTTCTAAATCTTGATGTTTTTCTTTTCAAATGTATCTCTGTGTTCAGCTAAATGAAAAGTTAAATTCATATGGCCTGTCTACTGAATTCTGCTGCCTGCTCTGTCAGACCTGTGAGTCTTGTACACAGTTACAAGGATCCACTATTTTACTTTTTGCTTTAAAACTTACTGGGAAAACAGAAGTGCCAATACAAAACTCCTGTTTACTGTAGAACGGAACCAGGAATTTAAACAGAACAATGGTTCAATGCTTATTAGACATGTTTGAGTTTCTGTTGGATGTATTTCAGTGCTACTTCAAGAATACATTCACTAATATCTGTAAACACCAATTTAGAGTTTCATCAACTAATACAACTCCCCACATTCTTTCACACAAAATGTTTTACTATGGGCAACAGTTTCACTTAATTTAATCACTAGCTGAGTCTAAGTTTTGTTTTGTTTCTAACTATGAAGGAAATTGTAATTAACAATTTTAGGAAAATGTAGGCCCGAAAAGCCTAAGATAAATGAATCTCATTCACTTTTAAGCAACCGAGCTGTCAACATTGTAACACAGAGCCTTTTACCCAAGAGACTAATTAAAAGAGTAAATAATAAATATATAGTGCTAGTCCTAAATTTTAATATCTAAGTATATATTAGCATAGTTAGGGCTATTTACAATAGGTATGGTTAGTAATGAAGTGCAAGGTTAAATAACAATAAGAACTATTGTTTAGAAACACAGCAGGAAGTGTCTGAGCTCTTCTAAAAAAACTAATTGTGCATCCAGAAATTGTTTAAAAGAAGTTTCCACTTTATAAATGTAGAAATTAGAAAATAAAGTGTGAAAAACTTGTTTGAAAAGTTGTTTAAGGACAGCTAGCCATTCCTGAGCTGTGGATATAAACAAGAAATACAACTATTTAGATTTGAAGAATAAAGAATGTTAACTCAATCTCTATATTTCTCCTTACATAAATCTATAGTTTGTTGTAAAAATCCCAGTGTGATTCATTACATGTGAATTTAAAAGGTAAGCATGAATTGCCAAGTTTTGACTCTGTAGCAAAACGATTTGACAAACACTTTGCAAAATCAGGTACCTGGTAGGGAGAAATATAAAGTAGAAGTGTTAGGAATGTGTATTTTCTGCTGATGATTTAAAAAAAAAAAAGGTTGGGGTGAGGCATACAACAATGAAATGACTTTTACTGTATTGTTTCTTTAATTTTAAGCATTGGACCAGCACGTATTTAAACAATTGGCTGGATCAAGGTCAGCATGCTCAAAGTGTTCCAAGAACGAAAGGAATTCAAATATTAAATAACATTTCTATTTTATTTCTTAAGTTAATAGTTTTCAAGAAATCCCTCTGAAAACCTAGAGTCACAGTGCTGGGAGTACACAAGGCCAGGGGAGACTGACCAAGAATAAAGGTATAATAACCATTTACCTTTTATTATAGATTAAAGCAACAGTAGCTTCCTAACTACTGAGTAATGATTTACATGTACTTTAAGTAACTATCTTATTGCTTTAAAAGCTCCTATGCTGAGCGCATTTTATCCACATTTGGCCTATGCTCTGCTGTGTGCAAGGGCAACTCCAGCACAGAAGGAGGATGAGTTTGCACGCCGGAGACATGGTCAATGACTGGCACCATGCTCCTGTCCTGCCCTGGTACAAGGAGCTGGGCAAACATTGCGCTGGCCTGAATAAACCAAGCACAACCAAAAGTGAAGTCCAGAAAAACCCAAGTGGCTCTGAAGAATACAGTTCCTGACTAGCTAGTTAATTTTCCCTGTCAATCCTGAAATAACTCTCTTGGGGGAGATCCTGGCTCTATTCAGCACTACACATAGTATACAAAGAATTTTATTATCCTGAATAATGAAAAAGCACACCAATGGGATTGTCCTCCATCGTCTTCTAAAGCCCTGCTTTTTTAAGCATCACTCAAAATAATGGTTCACTGAAACTATACACCTATCTATTTTTGCATCACTAACCAGATGCTTACACTTCTCCAGGCATGAGGAAAATACAAACCTGTTTGTATTATTGAATATATTTCTGACTTGGTCAAACATCCTCCAGTTATATGATTAGACTAATGGAATTATACTATATATTTATTGTTTACAGAGTACACGGGAATGACTTTGCAAAAGTTCAGCTTGATCAAAGCTCAAAAGATGACTTTAGTTTTGGCACTTGCCATGTTTGCAGAAGAAACAATATCTAAGGAAGTGCAGTTAATGAAAGGAGTCTTTTAATCAGCATAAAATAAATAGTTAAAAGGTTATCCATTGAAAAACGGCAGAGAAACAAGTAACTCACTATGCTGTTGTTTTCTTTTCAAGCTCAGCTCACAACAGAAGCTGTTCAACAACATGACTTACATGTCTCAGTTTCAACACTCAGTTCCATAAGAAGAAAAGAAAAAACTCTCAGTCCTTTGTCCTACAGTGTTCACAAGCCACTCTGGGTCTTCTGTAAGCCTGGGGACACACTTCTCCAGCAAAGGTGAAAGTACAAAATCAATTAAAAAAAAAAAAAAAAAAAACAGTTTATGCACCAGATGCAAGAAAAACCAGTAACGGAACATAAAAACTGTGTTTTAATGGGAAAGCTATGTTTGCTGACAAAATAAGCTTCTCTTAACAACATATACGTAGATTCAAGAGTACATGTTGAATTTGAGAATGTACTGCCCTGCTGGAAATCTCTACATGATCAGATCCTTTTATCCAAGTGGGACTCACAAAATAAAACCCTGGATTTTCTTCCAATACTGGATGTTTATGATGTTATTTTGATCTTAAGCTCCTATTAGACTCAGACACAAATAATATATATAGTCTCATTGCAATATAAAAGAAAAAAAAAGAAGAAAAAAGAAAATACAGTCTCTCTTTTGGTATTTCGTTCTAGAAGAGATTAAAAATATGAAGTCACCAAAACCAGAGAATTTCAAAATGCCAGTTTTGAACAAAATTGTAAGATAGCACGCAAATGAGCTGAAGTCACATTTCTACACCTAGAAGAAAGGAGTGCTATAGAAAACAAAACAAAACAAAAACTCTCTTTACCTGTTGATTTCTCTTTAAACTCATCACACAGAAGAGTCACCACTGAACTGGAGAAGAACATGCTACCAGTGCCATATATGCGAGTTTGTTCTCTTAGATGTTATAAACTGGATAATAATCTTTTGAACTAGAAAAGCAGTAGCATCTCATTTTGTGATGTAGAACAACAGTTTTATTTGAGAAGCCATATCCGTCTGCACCATATGTATTATTTTCAGCTGTAGTTCCAGATAAAGGGAAACTGGTTTAGCTGTCAAGATTTCAAACAGGTATGTATAAAAATATTAAAAGATTTTCTTTAAAAACTGCTCAGCAAAGGGATTAAAGTGAAAAGCAGGAGCAAGAATGAGGGGGAAGACTTGTCTTCAAAACATATGAATAAAAGGAGCCTTAAAGCATAACAATGAAAAATTGCCTAGACAAAAAAAAGAACAAGCTTTTCAGTTCATGGTATCTCACAATACAGGAACAAAAGAACATTCAAAGTGCTTTAAAAGTGGCAAGCTGAGAACAGCTGAAAGAGCAAAAGTTATTCACCAGGCAAAGAGAGCATGGAATTCACTGCCAGAAGGCAAAGCTGAGACCCACTTGTGGGAGAGTCAAAGAGGATTTTTTTTAAATCATTGGTGATGATGATCATCTCTTTTGCTGATGTTCTCAAGACACTTTTTCTAAGGCCCAGCTTGTGATTGCTTATACATCTCATTTTTCAGGCAAAAGACTTCCATGCTGGATATTGCTGCAGAATGAAAGCTTTGCAGTTTTGCAATAACCTCAGAGAGTGTCAGCATGATTTCTATGCCCTGGAGTTTGTTTTTAGTTTCTTTCCTTAAAGGCCAAAAAGCAACTGTCCTTCAAATAAGTCATAAAACAAAAATGAAACACTGATAGCTGATGGTATACTGTGTTCTGAGGAAGAGCAAGTAAAATACACAGAAGGAAGTTTCCAGCAGCTTACTTTTTACAAAAATTAAAAAGTTGTATACTGAACGTGTCTGGAAACATTTATTTCAGAACATCTGTTCTGGAATAAAAGTTAGGAAATAGGAATTAAATCTGACATTTTCCACAAAACGAAAACACAGGTTTTCAATGATACACAGTTTGATGCTACTTTGCCTGTAGGTCTGTCTCACTCCTTTTTAACATCTGATACCAGCCACTGCTCTCATCCTGGCTTGCCTTGAGGGCAGATGAAAGAAGTCTTGCTCCCTTCATTCAAGGCAGTATACATTTCCCTCCGGTAGATACAACCCCCCAGAATTATATTCTGTTCATAAGTAAAGATTCTAGAAGAAAATCTAGGATTAGAATAAAGCGTCCAGAAGGTCGGAAAAAAGTATATCCCTGATGCCACAAACACAGTGGCATCCAAACACAAAAGGCACGAGAAATTTGCAGTGTGGTTAAAAGAACTACTGCATCAAAGTGTACATTTTCTGAGGAACCAAGGGAGGGCAGGGCATAGAAGCTTTTATTGAGAAACTTAATACAGGAGAAGTAAAACTGATTGTAATTGCAGTGCTCTGTAAGACACAAAACAGCTGCAGCGCCCCAACAACTCGGGGTGATGGTAGTAGCATGTACAGAAGCACCACAGTCCATAGCACAGTTGCTATGAGGTGTAACATCGGAGCAGTCACGCTTAATTTTAAATAGAAATTGAAATAAAGTTAGCTATAGTCAGCATTTTGACTCAGAATAGGCACAATACCTGTTGTACCATAATACGTAACACTGTCCCAGCATGCTGATGCAGTTCAGCCACTGCCTTTTCATTAGGAAAGGGGTCTGGGGTCTGTAATTTCCATCCTGGGGCTTTGATTTAGAGGTATTTTTATGTGTAGAGCTACTATTAAGTTTTTCATTGCTGTGGGATGTAAAGGGAGAAAGAGGAAGGAAGGAAGAGGGAGATGTTTTGTTTATAGAACAACTTGTAAGAAAACTGTTTGCTTTTGAAGAAAATTCTCATGGGGAAATAAGTCTCAATTCTAACATTTTGATTTAGAAAACTGGGATTTCACAATCTCGTACTAGGGTTTATATTTCTTACAACATTAAATTATATCATCTTAAATTTATTTTTGATCATGCTGGGTATGTTTGCAGAAGGAAAATATATATATGCATTTATACAAGAGAGTTGTTTTCAATGTCAACAGACATTCTTGAGAAAAAAGAAGACAAGATATTTTATTTAATGATACCATATAAATTAAAAATAAAAGAGAATGCTTCATGATATTGTGATATGATAGTAGTAAGAACATACTATTACTGCTGTTGTCATATAATAATATGTAGAGAAACAAAACATGACACGTAGAGAGTAAAATCATATTTCAAAATCTTTAAAGACTTTCCCTGTAGCTTTTTAAAATTCTCATTTCCGTTATTTCAGCTTTATGGAAAATATAAGCATCTCCTTTAATTCTAAAAGAAAACTAAAATACATTTGAAAATGAAAGACAGATGTAGGAATTCCATCAGCTGTTATCTTAGTTTTTAAGTGTATGCATATCAGGTTGTATATTAGTAGCAGCTTACAAAAATTATAACCTATTTTATTAATTTAAAAATAAAATATTGACATGTAACAACACATCTTCTCAATTTAGAAATTATTGGTAAGCAACACTTAGCAATTCAGTAAATCCCCAGAAGAGAGTTTATATAGAATAAGTCTCTGAGTTCTAGCAATAACTTATTCTTTATGTGAATTTTACATTAAATAGAATGTAAGAGAGAAAGCGCTGGATCTCCTCTTGAATGTGCGTGGAGGAATGACATCCATTCCTCAACTGTAGTAAGTGCTCTTGCCTTGAAAGATGCCCTTGAGGCCATTCCTGGTGTCACAGTCATGTGCCACGGTTACATGTGCCACGGAGCTTGCTGGTGAGCTAGAAAAAGTCTCTTTCACATCAGTGATTGATATTACCATCTTAAAACAGCTCTTGAAACTAACTGAGCAGCAAGTCCTGCTTCCAAGGCATGCTTGCAATTTATACTTCTAATACCACAAAACAAATATTGCCCAGCTTCCTGATTTTAAGTATTGCCAAAATATGCTTTGAGTTTCTCCATTAACCTGAAACCAACACTGATGCCAAATATATGCTGAAGTAGAAGTGAAACAATTCACTTACTATAATTAAAATATCAAGAATTAGTAGGTCCAAAGAAAGGAATGCAGAAATAAGAAAACTGTCGTTATAGTTATTTGTACTTCAGTTAATCTCCATGAAGCTTCATTCTTCCTTTAACCAACTGCTGTGACAGACAGACAAAAGACTCACAGCTGGGTCCAGGTCTATACAAAACTTTCATCCTAGACATTTCTTGTACAAGAGCGGATCTTTTTAGCTAGAGCAGATCTTTTCAGGATATGTGCAACTTTTCATATTCAAACGCTCTCTGTGAAACTTCTCAGACTCAGACCTTTCACCCATGAATAATTCAACATTCATAACTTAATCGGGTCAGTTTTAACACTTTTCTGACAAGATTACTAACTGTCTTGACCTAACTTTAGAAACGCAGATGTTCCCTGGAAATGGGAAGATGGAGCCATCTCCTTACAGAGATTAAATCAAACGTCTAAACCATTATCCTTATTTTACTAAGCTACAAAAGCAGTTTGTAAGCAAATGTGAGGTAGACACAGTTAAAGTTAAAGGTATTACTGAGTATAAAGTGAATAGCCTCTTATACAGAATGGTATTTATAATACTGTCATAGTATCTTATAAGTATCCATAGAATCAAATTTGTAATATTTTGTTTCTTGTCAGTGTTAGAATCAATTTTTTAGACAGATAAAATCTTACGCAGGAAATATTTGTAGGTTGATGACCTAACAAAATTTTATTATGTGTCAAATTTCACTGCATAATCCTTGGTTAGTTTTTTAATAATACAAGATTTTGAAGAAAGAAGTTGTTAAAGAAGTAAAGGGAACTGAGAGGTTAAAAATCTCATACTGCAATTTCTATTCTAGTAGACTACCATGTATTCACAAAAAGGAAAAGGAATTAGAAATGGAAGAGTATCTTTGCCTCATTTCCATGCTTAATCAAGGCATTAATTTTCCTTTTTTGATGCTACTGTTTATCTCGCCGAGGTTCACCAATTCTCCCTTTAGAAACATTTGTATTGGACGCATTTCAGAAAAAGACTTAGAAGATGGATATGGAAAGAGTGTCTTATCACTAAAATATGAGGAACAGAGCAAAACATTAGGTTTGCCTGATTCATGGAGTTATTTTCTTTCCCTGTTTTGGTGAGCTACTACCATTGCTCTTACACAGACATTGAAACGATGAGCAGACCAGTTAGGAAATAGTGACTTAGGAAACCTGATAGGACAGTAAAAATATGCATGTTGAATATAGGTGGATAAAAGGTGAAGGATAATGATACAAATAACTGAAAGTGCATGAATGGATAAACAAGATTCCATACAGGAAATGCATGGAGAGACAAACGGAGAAAAGGGACAAATGGAGAAAAAGGCAAAAATTGGTAGCAAAAATAAAAATGGGAAGATAAGTGGAGAATGAACTATATACTTATAGGGAAAATTAAAAGAATTAAAATTAAGAAGAGAATTGAGAAAAAATAAAAAGAAAAATGCAAATTTTCAAGATTACAAAAGTCAGTTTTGAATATATCTCTAGGATTTGAAAGTGACTAACTCAATAATTAGTTCAATGATTTTGAAAGAGAAAAGCTTTCTAAGTAATTATGTCTCTTCTGAATGTGGGACTTGAGCTACTTTTTGCACATTTTATTCAAGAGCAGAAATTGTCTTGAGCAAAGGAAAGGTATTTTGGAGAGAAATAACAGTTTTAGACAACATGTACAGTTATGGAAAGGTTAATGCAGAAGAAAGAACTGAAAAAAATGCATCAAAGAGAAAATAAGATAAGAAGGTTCATGAGAATAAGAGATTTTTCAAGCTTTTACGCAAATGTAGAATGAAAGAAAAGAAACAGGAAATGAATACAAATCAGGGACTTTCTTGACAGAACAAAGTTGAGCATTAAAGGCAACTTATCATTTCAAATCCATATGTTTGCACTCAACTTTGGTACCTCACTCTTTAGACATGACATTGAAATAGAGAATTTGCAGTCAATTAGTAACTTTGAGCAAAGTTGACAAATGACATCTCTTAGGTCATTGTGTTACAAGGGCAAATGTTTTAAATTTAACTAATTCATAGGATGGGATGCAATTGCACTGCTTCAAAATAGTCCAAGAACAGGAGCGTTGTTCAATGTCATAACTCCTTCCTATTTTCTGCATTTTTCTCAGGCAAGATATTGCCATTGACTACTTATAAAAAACAAACAAACAAACAAACAAACAAAAAAACAGTTTCAAATGGTCTTACCCTAAACTGGAGCAAAGTACACACTTTGCTTATGCTCCACAGTTCTCTTCATTGGTTTTGTGAGCACCAGCAAAATTAAGGAAGAAGCACCAGCCAAGGAAAGGCTACTCGCACTCCCTTCTTAAGGGACACTATAAAAGGGGCTTCAGAAAGGTACCTTTACAGACTCTATGACTCTTATACCTTCTTACGGAAGAGGTAAAAGGTAAGTCTTGAAAGCATTTGCAGAGTACCTATCGAGGATTGTGAAGTGACAAACCAAACAAGTACTGGCATGGACTGATATGGATTGCAGCAATACATTTTTGTACCAGTAAAAAAACCTTTTAAATTATATTTTTTTTCTTTTTTTTTCTTTTCTTTTTTTTTTTTTTCTCAACAGAGAACAATCTATATTGCAGAAAGGTGTTTTGCCCACTTTCACTAAAGTAAAGGATCCTAAATATACATTGGTCTAGAATCACCATCAGTGAAGGTGACAATTTGTAGGGAAAATGGACCAAGAACAAAAAGTAAAAACGATGGCAACATGCAGTCTCAAGAGGAGACAAAAAGAAGAAACTATGATCTGGGGAGGCAATGACAATTTTCACTTTGCCAACTCCTCCGTCCCTGGAAAGGTGGTGGAACAGCTCATCCTAGAGACCACCTCCAGGTATATCAAGGAAAAGAAGGTGATGAGGAGTAGTCAGCATGGATTCATTACGGGAAAGTCATGTTTGACCAAGCCTTCTACGATGAGGTGACCGGCTGGATGGATGATGGGAGAGCTGTGGATGTTGTCTACCTTGACTTCAGCAGAGCTTTCGGCACAGTCTCCCATAACATCCTCATAGTGAAGCTCAGGACAAGTGGACAGTGAGATGTATTGAGGACTGGCTGGATGGCAGAGCCCAGAAGATGGTGATAAATTGGGCCAAGTCTGGTTGGAGGCTGTGGAGTTTCCTTCTCTGGAGATTTTGAAAACCCACCTGGATGCCACCCTGTGCCATGTGCTCTAGGTGTCCCTGTGCAGGGGGGTTGGACTAGATGATCTCTAGAGGTCCCTTCCAACCTCAACCATTCTGTGATTCTGTGAACTCTGTGTAAAACTTCCCTGTCTCCTGGGAAACAGGACCTAGTGGGTGCATACCATCACATCCATGGCACTTGGAGGTAAAATGCATATGTGCACTGTGGTCAGAGAACCCATTGCTAGGATATCTGCCAGCATGTCTGCCTGGACCAGGAACTGAAAAAAAAGTGCAAACCAGACAATTTTGTACAATATGACCTCAAGGATTTTTTAAACATCCAGATTGTATGATTTTGATAATCATTTCCACCTGCCTAACCACTGTTTGAAATATAATGTCACCTACCAAAGCATATCTAGAATTAGCTAGAGTCTTGTATCTGTAATTACATTTTCATCAGTCTGAAACCAAAAGCAAAATCTTGATGACAGAATTCACACAGAGTGAAATCTGAGTTTGACCTTGGGAGAAAGAGAATTCCTTAACTTAACATTCATTGAGCCACCATCTTAGTTTTGATCAATATTTATTTCCAGTGCTAGTAAATCTTTATACTGTGCCAAGGGTAAGAGAATCAATAATTACTTATTATGGTGATAAACGGAAATATAATCCTGCATTTTATTTATATATATACGTATACACACTTATACATATTATTTATATGTCATATATATATATATATATATTCATATATGTATAAAATCAACCCTATCAGGCATCACCAATTAAAAATAACTAAGAGCTTTCCAGACAGCCAGAGCTGATTTGAAGACCACAGAAAATTTGCATTTTTTCTTCGGTGAGCCACTAAACCTCACCTCATTTAATACACCTTGCGTTGTAGGGAGATTATTCCATATGAAGCCCCTCCATTATTTTAGACAATTGACAGACAGTCTCAAATGGTTCCTCTCATTCAGACCTCACAACTGAATACCATTTTCCATTTTTGGTCTAAAAAGTTTTTTTTTTTCAAGATTTCATTCCCTTACATTCAGATATCAAGACGAAATTCCCAACCATACTGAAAGCAATGTCAAAACTCCCACTGACTGAAACAAAAATTCCACTTTCTTTCCTCAGGGAAATGAAGAGTGCCAGTAATCTTGGAAAGCCATCCAAAGATCTAAAATAGTCAATGTTTGATAACCACTTTCAAAGTGGTTTCCTTCCTAGTTTTGTGTGCCTGCATACTCCACCAGCATTAGTGAATGGAATGTACCTTAAATGGATGATAGTGTCACTATGAAAGGTTATGTAGGTGGGAAGGCATGTAAGAAGTTGGTATATAAATAGTTTAGTTCCTCCAATTCCAGGTCAAAAAGGAACTTTTAAGATCATATGTAGGTGATGCAAAGAGCTTACTGCACAATTAATTTTAACCAAGATTTTTTGATTTAGATTCCATATGAATTAGTGACTTTTGACTTTGCTGATTAAGCATTCGAAAGGGGTACCACATGTTCACAGCAGAAAACAATCAATCAATCAGTGCAATATTCAAATCCCTTCACCAATGGCTGTAGCAATCTATCCTTATCACACAGTCAGCAAACCTCTTCTTTTAGCAACCAGCCATACACAAAAGCTGATTTAGTCAACCTCCACTTTTGCTTCTTTATTACAAGATTGAGTGCCTTTTATAAAGACAGTTATAAAATGCAATCATATGTTACTAAATTTTTTGATACAGCTTCTGTCTTTGGGGTAAAAAGAAAAAATAAGACCATCAGCTGATTTTACTGAAATCTAATTTATACCTGCTTTAATTATGCAGCCAATGAGCCTCAAGGGATTATGTGGGAAGCCAATGGTACATTCTTTATCATCATAAATATTGCATTACTTCAGATGTACGTTGGAAATTCTGTTCTCAGCATTTCTTAATGATATTCAGAATTCCAGAAGAGAAGAGACTCTTTTCACATCTAACGTTAGAACAAGTTCTACTGCTTGTGTATTATTTTTCAATTAGTGCAGTATCAATCTACTTTTGTACTTCACTAATCCAGTAAAAGATAATATTACAGTAGTCAAAGGGCTAGTGAAATTTATATTAAAACACTTTTGATCAAAAATTCATGACATATTGCAAAACCTTTTCCACAATAAGAAAAAGCCTTTATACAATATGTTAGCTGATTAAAAACAAGGTGTACCTTCAGATACATATACTAATATGCTTTTTCCTTAATACAGTAAAAAGCTACTAGGATTTTAAATGTATATCAGGAAATCCACAAGTTGTGGAGGAATATTTTGTTTCATGTCTTTGAAATAAACATCCAAATTGATTTCACTCCTGATTTTCTTTTTAATTTGTTTAAGCCAAATTAGGAAAAAGGCAATTACTGAGTCCTGACATTAAAAACAAATGCCAGTGCAAACACCTGATGTGCACTCCCTCCCTTTCTGGCCCTCACTCTATGCAAGAGCAAACAGCACGTGCAAGGGCTGTTTTTTCAGTAGGAACAAACACTCCAAAAAGCAAGGGATGTACAAATCACCCAAAGCCATGCAGAATGCAGAAAGCACCTTTAAATCGGTTAAACACACAGCTGCTCGCTAATGATGATTTACAGTTATACAATCTAAGCGGAAAATGTAATGAAATGTAATGTGATGAAAAAGACATTGTGCATGCGCTACATAAAATATTGTCTACGTGCATGTGGCAATAGCTTACATAGGTAAAGAAGGGTTGTGGTTTAAGGGTCATGAACTGCTGCTGAGATTGCTCTGACTTGAGCATTTGAAATCCCTCCCTTTCCATAGACAAAGAGCTGCTGATTTTCCCTCCAGTAAACAACAGGGAGATCTGCAGCTCTTGCCCATTCCTCAGAGCTCAAAGAGGGCAAGTGAGATGGGACTCTGTCTTCATCGCTGTCCTCCTACCCTGGCAGCAGATGCATTCTCCTCTGGGCTGAATGCACTACTGATAAACTCAGCTAATCCAAGTAACCCATACGCCAAAACCCAGGAGGAAACTCAGTGCTTAAGGCTTCTAAAAATAGGTGGTAACATTTCTGAAATGCAGAGCAGATCAATGCAAAAAGAACTTTTCTTAAAGGTTATGCGAAAGAAGGTGCCCAGCTCAAGCAAAGTTGGTGCTCAAGGCAACAACTGGCTCCCCAAACCCAGTGCAGTACAAGCCTGCAATCCCAAACTCAGCACTGCGTCTGAGTGACAGTTTCCAGAAATCTCTACAAATGATGCATGTACTCTTGTTGAAATTAACTGAAATTCCAAATGAACTTCCCAGATACTATTTTATTTATAAATTCTCATTCCTGTTCTATTTGTACCATTGCTGTTGAAGTTTTAATGAGAACTTCAGATGATACACAGTTAAGTGTGACAGCTACTATTACACAGACATAATTTAAAGTGTATGTTTTAGGTCTAGACATGCAATAGGAGATAGCAAACAAGTGTTAAGAAAAAGGAGGCAAAATGCAAATAGTTTATACAAACATAGCAGCAGGAAGAATTTCTGCTGACCCATTCCACATTCTATTAGAACATACTAAACTGAAAGCAGATTTACATACTGCTTTCAAAACATAGGTCTCTAATGCCTTATAAGAGTTGTACACTTATAAGTTATTTATCTGTCACAGAATGCTGATTCCACATATTAAAGCTATCTATAGGTTCTCATCATCTTTCTTGATTTGTGCTGACATTGTACTTTTCATATTACATAACTCTTTCTTTATTATGTATTGATTTGTATTCCTATTAACTATACAATTGTTTTCATCTTTTTTATTTTCCTTTTTAATGTACTTATGTCACATGAATTCAGCTGTCACAGCTGGAGGTGCAATCTAATTGAATAAATTATAGTCACCTGCTAATATATGAAAACAGTAGCAGGCTGATTCAGCTTGTACAAAATGAGAACACAAATGATTAAATCTTAAGTGCTTTTGTGTAAAGTATACTTCCAAACTGTATTCCTTTTTACTGCTACAGACAAACAGTCTACTGCAAGACTAAAAAATAAACAACTCACATGTAAATACAAGTATTCTTAAAATTGTAGTTCAGTAGGAACTGGATGCTGAGAGACAGTTTATTCAGCTAGAAGAATCATATCTATCAACATTTTCCTCAATCAATGATCGATGCTGACACTCTTATGGTCTGGGCAGCGAGTCTTTGCAAAATATGCACTAATGTGGGGAACACCGATATACCTTTTGTGCCTTCCTACAGCACCCAAGCTGACATCACAAGCACGTCACAGCCACAGTGAAACACCAAACTCCATGAAATGCAAAGCTCAAGGGGTACTCTGTATATGCCGCAAGACATAAGACTCAGCTAGAAATGTTACTGTCACATTACAATAAGCATAAAATATAGCAACATTTTTGAAAAGACATAAATCACTTTTTTGACATTTAAATAACATCCAGAATTATTTAGTGTATTTGGGCATTAGCGGCCACTGAAAATTACTGGATGCTAAGCTCTTAAACGTCTTTAAAATAATGCTAAAGGATTGACTTTATGAAGAAGAAATTTAGAGTGATTTGGGAAGGGAATTTACAAAGAACGTAATTATTTTTACACTAATTCTATCTTGTTAGTATTCTCAGAATGCTGTAAAGGAAGGAACATTTTCTGAAATGAACAAAATGAGCTAGTTCTCAGTTGCAATGCGAACACTTAGAGCTTTCAATTTTGGACCCTCAGCATAGACAATCCATTTATCTTTTAAAAATTGGACTGGGGCACCTAGAAACACTTATGAATGAGAGAGTAGAAACCTCCTTGATGTGAACAAAGTACTCCATCTTCTTATCTGCTACATGGCACAAGGGAATGAGATCTTAAATTGTTTCCAGTTTCTGAAGTCTTATCTTATTTTGCATGAACACAGAGACTGGCCCTTGCATGTAGGTGATCATCTTCTCCCTCTCTTCCGTTACATGCATCATCTGAACTCTTGAGGGGAGGTGGGTTTCCTAGTGGCCAGAAGAGGAGGTGTCCCCTCTTCCTATCACTTGACCCGGGCACATGGATAACGTTGCCTCTCTTAAGAAGCTTGGGCCCCATTTTCCTAGGTGTGAAGATGATCTTGCATCTGGAAACAGAAATATGACACGGTCCTTTGGCAGTGCCCTTCGGGCATGCTTACACTCAAAACTCAACTATTCAAGATTCAGCCAAGCACTACAGTAACTGTGTCCCAAGGCTGTTTACGAATCTAAGCTTGATGCTATGACTCTCCTGATTTTATTATAAGTTATCCAATGTTTCTATTATAATACTAAGACCTCATGAGAAAAGTTACTTAAATTTTGAAAACACTAAATTGCTATGATCATTCAATAATCACTACAACAGAAGAAGGCTCAGAGGAGATGAGCACGGGTGAGGTGCGCATGAAGCACAGGAATGGTGCAGATGGCGACTGACTGGACACAGCAGTTGAACAGAGAACTCACTTTATCTCAGTCCAAAGGGGGTCTACTTGAATTGTGACTTCAGTATATTGCAGTACCACTCTGCTAAATCAAATATCTGGTGTAACATCAAATATATTTCAAAGTAAACTTTGATATTAAACATGGCACTCTGTGTGTGTGGAATACCTAAAGGAACCTGCTCAGAGAGTACTAGAGTCTGACAACTGCCTGCCTGAGTGAAGTTTTGTGTTTCATCATATATTTCTATAGTTTAAGAACCTGTAAAATCACCTAGATTCACTAACTCAACTTGGTTAATAATCTTTCAGGAACTTAATCTTGGGCACATCATAGTCCACAAGAGAAGTTTTTTGAATAGAAGTAAAATGCCTTTTAAAAATTGGGCTTGGACAGTAAATTTTATCCAATGTCTAAGAACATTTCTACCACAAATGCAATTTTAACAAGAGAATATGCTAAAAGTTCTCTTAATGTCAGTAGCTTTGAGGAAACTACATGGATTGACTGAAAACCAGGAGAAAGTAAAAGTCTATCAGCCAGCCTACTAACCAAAAACCTGAAAGTTTTGACTCCTTTCTGCTTGCATGTGCTATTCAGGTGCTATAAAAATAGTTATTTGATATCACGGAATAAAAATTTTAAAAATGTCTATTTTCAGGTTTGGTGTCAGGAAAAATAAGTTTCCAAAACTGGAAAGGAAGGGGACATTTTCAAATTATGGCTTGCTTTTATGTTTTCTCTGTTCTCCAATTCGGAAACCTTTCTTACTCTCACCGAAGAAAAAAACCCTGAGGCTGGAGCCTGATGCCCTCCTGCAGCCCTTTTAAGTTACACCTCTATGAATTTATGTGTGTTTAAGTACATATCTAGCTATAAAGGGTCTGTGAATATATAATGTGTGCATACATACATGTATATTCATATATATAATCTTTACATACAAATAGGCACATATACACTTATATCTTTAAAGTGTACATTTATATATATGCAGACATTTTTGTATCTATGTGTAAATATACACACATGTATATCTATATCAAATGATGTATATATACATACATAAGCAACCTCCTTATATATATTATTTATATTTATATTTATATTTATATTTATATTTATATTTATATTTATATTTATATTTATATTATTGAGTTGTATTTTATTTTGCAGGACAAAACACTATGATATTGGATGGAAATATTTTATGAATATCTCAAGGCTGATCAAACCACATTTAGAAAGTTTAAGATTATTTTGCTGGAAGACCATCAGCTTTTTCTTACTACCAGGAGTCAAGAGCTCAAATCTTAAGACTTTGATTTTGCCTTGGGAGTTTGGATACTATCACATGCATACTTGGATGTAGTCATGCAATACAGTTCCAATTTCATCTACTAATTACACTCCAGATGTACATTCCACAGTGATACTTACCACTAATTGGAGATATTTAAAATAATTGCTTTAATGAATGCATCATTAAGAATCTCATATGATAATTCTACTCTAGATTATTTCCAACAAAACCTCCAGAGATATAACCAATGATGATTGAATCTAGATTAAAAATACTGTTTAATCTTTAATGTTTCATATATGAGAAGTATACTAAGCCTACTGTACCAAAAAAAAGAAAAGATGAGTCAAATCCAACATTGATCTACCTCTGTTAATAAAATATAAAAAGGAAAGAATTTGGTTCTATTTCTCTTAAGAACTTGATTGTTAAACACATAATGGCATGGGAGCTCTCTTTCATTCAGCAGAGGGAAAAAGAAAAACAGCAGAAAAACAGACTCCCAAAATGAGCATGTACAGTCAAGGACACTGGTTTACTGTCGCTAGATTTTAGTCTCCTTTTCATTTTCTGTAATTGCAGTAAAATAGCTGCTCTTCAGGGGCATATTAGGAAAAGAATAGTAATTAAGCTTAGGGATGTATAATCTGTATAAAAATGAATTAGAACTGACTCAGTTTAAAACTAATGTGTTACAGATTCAAATGAAAACCTAGCTGAACCCTGTGAATGGCTTATTCAAAAACACTTCCAGATTTCTAGATGTCAGCTTTGTCATTTTAGGTATGTTTATTATCCTCTTCAAAATCTGCAACCCTTCAATGTGAAAATTGACTTCACTGAGGAGTCAACAGCCTCTCTTCCCTAAGGAGGCACACCTGGAAATCCAAATGACAATCCTTAAGCCAGCTAAACATAAAGTTTGTGAATGAGCCTGCACAGCTTATAAACACAGCCACTTAAACTGTGCGTTTTATTTTTAGCACAACACAGCCCATAGCCTATTCTTAAAGCCACTCTCACTAGAAAAAGAGATATACATCAGATCCTTTTAAAAATCTAGTTTTCTAGCATAGCTTTATCTTACCTGAACTGGTACAGTTTACTAAGAATAGCTATGTAAATTGTTTAATAATTCATATACTTCGTTTCCAGAATGCAAGCAGAGAAACAAGGACAAACAAGCTGCAAAAAATCTTTTTTTTGGATGCTGTCCTTGATATAAAGTAAGTAAAGCATTGAAATCTGGGATATGTCTTATGGGACTCAGTTTTGATATAAAAAGAAATTTGCGGACAACTGGAACATACATTATTCACTGGATCTTCATGAAATGTCACAGACATCAGTGACAGACTTTGGAATCAGTCCAATTTCAGCTTCCACATGACCCTGGTCTTCTCTGCCACCCACTCACCTCAGGGTTGGGTCTTCCCTTACTGAAGGAGTTAGAGATACAGAGCTCATTATGTCAAGTCTAAATAATATATTTACCTTACTAATTGTTTATAATAACTAAATGATGACTACTTCAAAAATTTAAAATTAGTTAACATTTGCACAGAGGAAAATAAACTACATGTAACCAGACCTCTTAGATTTCTTCACTATAAATTACAGAACCAGAAATTAAACAGGGAGAACAGCTCTCCCTCTCCTGTGGCAACTGTACAAATGGATGCATTTTGGAGTGCTCCAGAAGTTAAGATGTTGAAGCTAGCGTTGAAACATGATGCGACTCAGCATACCATGCTCTACCCTTGACTTAACCTCAAAAGAACGGGCAAAGATTTGCCAGACAGATAGATGGAGAATTAGCACAGTGTCACCGAGAACAAGAAAAACATACATTTCCTTTAATTTTGCAAAGCTCCATGTGTTGTGTAGAAAACATAAGAAATATCGCAGATGAAATGTTCTCCTAATAACCACAGAAAGTACATGGAACTTGTGTATAGAAGATAGGCAAGCAAGGAGGGCTCATAGAGCTTTATTCCCAGACTACAAATATCAGTTTTAATTACTTAGGAACATTTATGACATAATTGTATAAAAGTAAATATATTAGAAAAAATGATCTACAGATCATATTATGGTCTATAGATGCACACAGCTGATGCCCAAAGAGCAGCTCCCTGTTATACTCAATGCTGATGTATAACATGCTGGATTGGCTCCAGCCTGACACACACAGGGGTATGTATTACCCCTGTGTCCTGGAAAATACACAGATGCTTTTGAACGCGGTCTCAAGAAAAATGACCTTATGTACATGCTAGATCCTGGAAAGGCCTTAAAAATCTAACAAAGCAAGGTCTCTGCTGTTACAGAAAGCAGTATTTGGTAAAGAGGTATTCATTTGACTTGAGATAACCCTTGAAAACGCAGTTCAAATGCTGGAGAGTATCACAGAATGATTCAGAACTACATCACTTGTTTTGTAGTGCAATACAAGAAGAAAAAGATGCCCTAGCTCTTATATTATGTTAATATTAAATCATTACATATGGCAGCTGCTTCGTGTTCAGTGTGGTTTTCAGTTTCTTGCTGACAGGTGTCCAAGTCACAGAAACTATCACCACATGTAGTGGCAGCTGGCAACACTGTCATCTCGGAGATACCAGACATGGAAAAACACTTCCTCTAGCTCTGAACTAAGACAAACTCTTCATGAAAATGCAAAGAAATGTTAAATACTTCACAAAATTATAAACAAGATGCTGAATTTTATGGGAAAACCAATTAATCTCTGGAGATACAAAAATGCCCCAAAGACAGAAATCTCACTTCCAGAGTCTTGGTGAGCTTTCTGTGCTGTTGTCATGCTCAGGTCAAGCACTCTCAGCACTCCAAGAGCTGAATGCAGCACGCAGTTAGAGCGTGTCACTGCTCCAGCTCCTCGCCTGAAACTGTGACATCTTCTGGAGTGCCTGAGTCAGGGCTCTCGCAGCGAGGCAGAAGCGTTAAAAGATGACAGATATTGGACCTAATGTTCTCTTGTAAAATAAACATCAATTGTCAGGATTTTTCTTCCTTTCTTTACAGCAGGAACACAAATCTACAATACTATTTTCAACTGCCTGTTACAGTGACAGTCCACCTAACAGTACTACGTACTTGCTTGCCGCAACTGCTCTCATAAAGGTAACCAAACTCCAGTGCAGAAACTGAGTGAAAGTCCTCCCTCCTAAAACACATAAAAGGTTTTCCTGATCCCTCCTCTAGGCCCTATGCTGTTGAAAACCCCTGTATTTTACATACTTTTACTGTTTTAATAGAGATTGTAAAATATAAAAGATCATTCTAGAGTAATAGTTAGTGATCTATAGATACAAAGGCAGGCAACAGAGGAAAAAGTTGTAACCTTGTTTGGCTTGGTTGCCAATTTCTTGTTTTGTTCTCCATTTCATTGATTTACTTGAATAGATTGAAATGGCTGACTCTTTTAAGGACCCTTTCAAAGAGACTTCCTTTAACTCATCGAGCCACTGAGGAGGCAGGAGAGAATACGTTTTAGTTGCTTATAATGCAAATAAATGTGCATTGAATAATAATATTTCCGCACATGGCATTTATTTACACGTGAATGTTTCTGTATTGCTTGCTTTTGCTGAAAGGTTCCCAAGTCACGGAACACCATCTTACAGCAATGGTTACAGAGAGCTGAGCAAAGAGGAGCCTCAACCCTTCGCATGCAGAAAGGGATTGTTAGTACATAGAGGGGTAATAAAAAATGCACTAAAGGAAACAAGACAAAAGAAAGCAAAAAACTCCACAGAAATAACAGCCGACACCCCTGCTGATGGTAGCTCCTTGCACTCTGCTGTCTTCACAACAGAATGACAAAATGCCATTCCGGAGATGGCAGGAGAGAAGTGACAGACTTACACAAACCTGGGTAATTTAAAGCCCAACGGCTGATGTGCGGATGTCAGCCGCTTCCTTGAGATTTTCCCAAAGGCTGAGTCTGCCTCACAGACTGAGATCTAAGTTTTTTTCCATAGTTTCTGATCAGAATAAGCAGGCTGTGGTCAAAATGGATTCATCTCGCACTGATATCCAGTTCTCCCTGTTAACTTCCAGGCTTTAAAGGGTTTTGCTAACTATTAACCATCTTGGTTGCAGTCTCATTCCCTTAAGAAATTCTAAACCTGATATTGCGGAAAGACTTGGACATTTCAGCCTCACACCTGCTAACCCTGGAGGGAAATATCTTTAAAACAATCTTCTGGGAATGCTTAAGAAAAAAAAAATCCTTAGAGCACATTCCCCAGAAATTTTAGAAATCTTTAAGAAGCACTGTGCCTTTGAAAAGAAAAGGAAATAAAAACCCCCAGCAACAAACCGAGTTAATTCAAAGCATATTTTCAAAGACTGGATGGGCTTACTGCAGTAACTTTTACCATCAAATCAAGTTGTAGCTGAGCAATGCTATTGAAATGTATTCTATTAGAAGGAAACCACAATGGAAAAAAAATGCTTTTTGCTTTTAAATTGTTAGAAATAAAAAGGTTTTTTTTTTCTTTTTTTTTCTTTTTTACCTAATCTCACAAGTAAATCTGTAGATAAGCATTGATAGATTCTGATTATCTGAATTAAATTTTGAATATGGTTCACTTTCTGTTTATTATTGCTTTTTAATGCATGCAATCATTTCTACAACCCATGCTTGACCAAATATTTCACTTTTCCAAAGCAACTTAATATTACATTTAGACATTAGATGCATTTATTATTCTTGAGGTTTCTTTTTTAAATTATTAAAATATACCTACATTTATATATCGGAATAGGGAAAATCCTACTCAACAGTATAAAAATGACTCTAAATTGTGCACTGTTTGTGGTTCTTCGCTAATAAGATAAGCGAAAGAAGCTTAAAGGAAAGAAAAGGAAGATCTTTCTCTTCTCTTAAGAGCTGGTAAAGCAGATGGACAACACAAGCAGGAAGCTTCTTAGAGGCATTATTTTGTTTTCTTCCACCCAAAGTGAGCTGCAGTTATGTCATCAGTTATTCTGCAATGTATTACTCAATTCAGAAATCAACATTTGTGTATACGAACAAAGTTTATCCAAGCTAAAGCAACCACAGATATGCAGGGCTTTGTGGATCTGTGCTATATGAAGTGTTTATTTAGTGACCTGCATAGGATAGAATGAAACAAACTCAGATGGGAATTTTCCTGATAACGTAAGTCATGTGCTGGTAAACAATTCAAAATTCAGATTTTGGACACATATGAAGTCAGAGAAACCAGATGGAGATCCACTAATCCAGCAATAAATCTCCCCTGCCCCCAGCACTGTGTTTTTCTTTATTGAAACGGCTCTTTTAGAAGTTCACAGCTGCCCCCTGAGCATGACCTTCAACCTTTTGCTTTACTTGGTGTTGCAAGCTTTATTAACATTACATCTTTCAGTGCAAGTGAGCAGCTTATTGTCTTTTTTAAAAGTTACTCTTTTCTTTTGCAAACAGAAACACATCCCTTGAATGTACCAGGAAACCTAATGCAAGAAACTTCTATAACTATCCAACAAATTACTGCTCCACCAATAATGCATACATCACAACAAAGGATACTTGTTTAAGATATTGGGTACTTTTCTATGCTGTTGCTCAAGCTAAATTAGGGAGAACAGCTTTTCTCATTAATTCTGGAAGCCTATTTCTATGGTCATCCACAGCAAGACACACAGAAACAATTCAAGGTAAAATAAAAATAAGAGTTTCAAGACCACAAAAATAAACTTTTTTTTTTTCTAATTTGAGGCGAATATTTTTTTCAGTTTTTACTTTAATTCACAACAGGATACCCAGACCCAGACTGACTTTTCTTCAAAAGGGAAAGCAAATAAAATAGAATATTTTCTATCTTCCTTGATCAACCTTCGCTTTGGTACAAATACAGAATTTGGGACTGATCAAACAAAGACTCTCACAATTAATTGTCCCAAACTGTCTGGGGATGTTTCAAGATCTGACCTGATCCTGGACCCAGTCAGACTTCAGGTATGATATTTTCTTCAATACTGTGAATCTGTTTTAGCTGACGAAGGCGGAGAGGCTCACAGACCTACACCAGGATTAGAAACCCCCTCTTTTTGCCAGTATGATAAAGTCACCTTTACTCTTTCACAAAAACAGCAGAACTAGATGTAGGTTAAATATCACTAGTAATCATATTAGTGTATAAAGAGAGAGACGTGTAAATAACCTTTCTGCTTTAGCATATCTATGGTCCTGTTTATTTTCATGAAAATGATTGGTAACCTAGTATAATTATGCATATGAGTATCTATTGCCTTTCAAAGCATGACACTTAGCCTAATTTTGTTTATAGTATCATAATGATCTCAATGTGTCCCAGGATATGATCTAAAGCATACTTCTTCCCCCATATAAAAACAACTACTTCAGTTTCCATTTTCAATGAGTCCATAATTCAACTCTGTTTACTAAATATTTTATACTAGTGCTCTGTGACCAGGGGAAAGAAGAGATTAAGCAGCAGTACAAGGAAATTAATCTTTAGACCCAACCTGCCATTTTAAAATATCCCAATATATCTCTATTAGGACAAAGTCAAAAGTCAACAGAAGCGCAGTCTGCCTAACCTCCTTACTCCTACATTAATCATTCTCATCCTGTTTCATTTGGAAATAAAAGAAATAAGGCAGAAAAAGAAAGATGATTACACAAACACACATTTCAATAGGATGGATCCACTTCATGGACACTGTTGAAAACTATTCAGCAAAACAAGGTAAGATAATGCTTGCTTTCTGTAAAAGAAAGATCAGACATATTAATGAAATCGCCAAATGGAACCTGCAGGCCTAATGTAGTAAATCTCCAGTAAATTCCAATTAGTACTGAAGTAATAAGTCTGGAAATGACTTTCTCCCTATAAGTAATGTGCACACTTGAAGAAAAAAAAATGCTAATAACTTGAATGCCTTCAAGGATCAGGCCATTACATAGCTAAATTCATCATTTATACATACTGCATAATTAATTGACACACAATTTTCAAGATACATGTCTTTTTCTTTTTTTTTTATAGATACATCTGTAAATCAGAACCAGATTGTTGTCCCTCAGTACAGTAGTGCCATTTTGTGGCTGCTATCAAGCTAGGACTCCCCTTCACTGGCTCAGTGCCACAAAACATCATGTGTCTGAACAGAAATCTCTCTATTGTAAATGGAATATGAACAAAACACACGACACTGTGGACCAATACTTTGTGAAATAGTATGGGAATAAACCTAAATGATGTCAAGAGGGTTTTCTTACTTTGCCTAAAATATTTCTTGTAAAACAAACAAAAAAACCCCACAAGATTTATATTGATTCTGAAATCTTCTAAATATCAATAATTTACAACATTGAAATAGAATAAAATTCTGAACCAAAAAGAAGTGTTTATAATATAATAGTTAAGTGCTGTGGATTGGACAAATGCCAACATAAAACACACAGTAAGCAAACTATAAATCTAGAACCAGATCTCAACTGTATCAAAGCGATGATACAAGTGGAAGGCAGGGATGGTGATTTATGGAGATTATGGACTTTAGAAGAATGAAGATTGCACCCCTGGACCTGGGTATCGGATTCAGAAGTTCCACTCGAGACAAAGTTTATTGTTCCTGAACTTCTGTTTTCACAGTGTTGCACAACAAAGCACACTTGCACGCGGCAAACACAGTAAATAATCAATTCATCAGCTCAATACCTTGATCAATTAATAAATAGGAAAGATTCCTTCTCATGGGTTGGCAGCAAAACAGAGTTAATGTAGAGAAAAGGCACTCAGGAAAATCTGGCATTCAAATGTGACAAAGAGGCCATAGATTATTCTTCAAATACCTATGCAGCAGGCCTTTTTCTCCTTCCTAGAGGATATATCACCAGAATAGACCAACTGCAGGTCAGAATAATAAAGACTTGGTCACTTTTTTCCCCCAGCTCCTCTAATAATTTATGGTTTTATATAGGACAGATTGAAAAACACATGTTGTACTCTCTTTTCTGCCTCTATACGCATGCCTGACACTTTAAAAAAAGTGTTTCTAGCTTATGCTGCCCAATGACTCACATTTGCACCAGTTCATGACAACATACCTCCAAAGAACTTGTCACTAATGGAGCGCATTTCCATGCCACTATGATTTACAAAGTGCGAGGGGGACAATTACACAACTGTTTACTTAAAGTCATAATTTCTCGGAAGCCTTACACGATCCTTTTGTTATCATAATCTCTAATAGGCATATGTAGTATGAATACATCATGGCCTGAAACTGGATATTGCCGCCTTTGCCTGTCTGACTTGTGACTTACTGAGCCCCGCATGTCTCGCGACTGAACTTCTGGGAAACAGCTGCCAGGCTCGCACTGAAATTAGAACATTAGAGCTCTTCTGATTTATGTTAATTCCCATGGGAACGAGGACATGAAAAATGAACACCACTTGTAAATAAAGTACCAGTAAAGCAGTGGCAGGGCGGGGAGAGGGGCGGAATCTATTTTGGAGTACACTGATCTATTTACCACCTTGTTACACTGAAACATATACAGCGCCTTGGTACTGCAGAAAACAGAGCATTAAATATCTAACTATATAAAGAAAATGTCTTCTTCCCTGTCTTGCCACTACTGGAAGAATTATTTTGGTTTTGGCTGAAGAAATATTATGATACAGTGTGGCATGAGAGAGGAAAAAATGAAGTTTATGTTGAGAATGATATGACTAAGGGAAAGTAAACCTGTCAAAAGGATCCAAATGTCAAGAAGGTTTTCCACTATAGAAAATTAAGAAACCCTTACAGTTTATCTAGTCCCAATCACTTGGGATCACCCTGACATTTCAAACCCGTGAAACCTGCTTCTTCAGTGTACTGGACTCTCATGGAAGACTCCACACAGCATTACACCTTCCACTATTAAGGGCTGGGATTGATGAGAGTAAAAGGTTGGAAAGGTCTCCTCAAGAATTCCATAATTCTTCTGCAGATGGAAATAAAAACATCCTTACCAATATTTTGTGCAGTCACAAAAAGAGGTACAGGTAAAAGAAAAATTCCTCATCACTGTGACCAGAATATAACTTCATCATCTGCTTGCTTAATTGGAATATGTCTCAGCTACATATAGGCACCAATTGTTATGCCTTACATTTGATGAACTTACATCATGCGGGATTTATTACCATCTTAAAGCTGTGGGAAAATTTCCTGCCTATTGGCAGATTTTCTGCTCCTCTCTGAGCACAAGGAGACTTTAAAGTAAAGTCTGGTGATTATGCCACTTGAAATATGTTAGGTAGTAAAGTACACACAGGGAAACTTAACAAAAAGCTACATTTTTAAAAGGAACATCTCATCATGACACTAAATCCTGTGCTTGGCTAGTTGTAAGGGCACAGCAACAGGAGGTAAGAGAGGAAGTACGCATGTTGGCCATGTTTGCAAATGCAGATGATATGCTAGAGGCTGGAGAAAACCTAATTTCAGAGGACAAAATCACTTTTCCCAGTCAATTCCTTATGCATTTTACATGCTGAGCTCAACTCACGTGTTTGTTTGTTTTCAAGATTTCCTTCATCATCTTCCTCTTTAAAAGGCTATAAGATGATCGGAAAAATTAGCAATGCCTTATTTAAAAAAAAATCAAGGATTTGTTGAAGGATAGGATTCAAAAAGGTCTAAATTTTTACCGCTAAAATTGCAAAGTCCCAGACATCATCATCATCACTGTAATGTGTAAATACTGATATGCAAGTGACCACTGCAGGTCAAAAGAAGGAAGTATCTTCATACAACATACTGAGACGCAAAATAACCTCCATGTTCTGCTGCTCTCCAGATAACCTCATTTCAGTCATAGCCTGGGCTGATTTTAAAGTTTGATATGTTCTTGAATGATATAATTTCAATGTTTAGTTGACTAATCTATAGTGGGATTTATGCAAACATCTCCAAAAAGAGAAAAGAAAGGAATGCTTTTGCAAGAGAAATAGGAGAAAGTACAAATATCAAAGTACTTTAGCAAAGGCAGGGGAGCAAATACAGCATTTTATACAGATATTTCATTAATGACTGTCAATCCAACTGGGTCCATCCTCAATGTGCAAAAGGAGATTAAAGACTTTAATTTTCTTTTAAACTCTAAGGATTGTTCTAATATGGAATGTGACTCACTGGAAGTGGGATTTGGACTGCAGCAAAATATAAACAAATGAAAAGAGCTAACAGTGTCTATTAATAAGAGCTGAGATTTGGATTTTTTCTCTCTTTTTTTTTTAAGTGATTGCACTGACTAAAGAGGATGATCTTTACATGAGGAATAGAATGTACATGGAGGAAAAAAAGCTTAGTGAAGAGGAAGGAGAGTTGCTTAATGACCTAGTGTCCCAAATTTTCTCAAAAACCTAAGAGTGGTAAGACTTTTCCAACACACCTCTTGGTGATCCAAAGATGGAGAACTTGGAAATAATCTCAGGGTACACCAGTGTATTATTCTGAATTTTAAGATAAGTGATACAGCTTATTACCTTAGTATTACTTTAGTTAGTAAAGTAATACTTTAATAGGGTAATTACTTTAATATTCACCTGTTCTTCCTCCTTCTACTCGGAGAGGAAATCCTCAGGAATTCCACGGGATAAACCTCTCAGTTAATTAACTTCATACTGACTTTTTACATTATCACTGAGTGGTTGTCACATGGCACTCTCTTATTGCCCAAATTTTCCAGGCAGTATCAAGGACAACATACACTTCATATACATATTACCTGTTAAGCTAAGCTCCTATACTAGCAAGTAGTATAATTACCCTTCAGGAACTAGTTCTCTGGAAGGATAGCAATTATATGTCAAGATCTGTACTAGGAAGTTCAAGTTTCAGTTCTTCATGGATACATTAGCTCCAAATCTGAGGAGTAAAGACAAAATTTGTTTCTCTATTTTTCTACTGTTTTGTTTCCTCTGTCAGAAGTATTGCTCAAAAAGCAGATTTTACGCTAACTGTATCACCACTGCATCAACAGCTGCATAGCACACAAAAGGAACAATCATACTGCAGAATCCTACTAGTTAGGACTTTTGTCTTCTCCCAACCTGATGACTGAGAGAACGGTTATTTTTTAAATAGAGTACAGTGAAGCAAAGCACTTCTGAAGAGACCATTTGAAAATGTTCATATGAAACCCAGAAATGCGAGTATCAGATATGGTTTATCTCAGCGTCACTAGTTCAGCAGTTAATAGTTTCAGTAAAAGCCACTGATTATATCTTCATGCAGACAAATCTTGTTGTTGGACAAACAAATTCCATCAGCACATATTTTTTTTTCTAGTTTTACTTGAATATTAGACTAGCTGAACAGAAGAAGGGATTAGCAAAATGAAAAGAAATATAGGAAAAAAAAAAAAGCCTTGGGCTAGCAGACAATGCCAGCATGAGACATTCGTGCTCAGACACTGCTTATGGATTCTTGTGTTGCAAGCTATAGAGTGAAAGGCACCTCTGTAGCAATCATGCACGATGCTGAATTAATGATGTGATCAGAGAAGAAAAAAAAACAAACATTCATTCTGTATTGTAGAAATACAGGAATCGTCTGATTAATATTACACAGTGACACTAAGGGACTGCTCTTTCTCTTTTTTTTTTTTTCTTCTCCATTTGTACCCTGTAGGGTCTATTTTCCACAATATTATTGAAAACTAAGTGAGTATAAAAGCAAACACTTACTTGTAGGCAGTGAGGTAAATTCTAAGGTCAAACTTTTAACAATTTAGAACATGTAAACAAGCACTAGTGATTAGACTAATGATCTGTTTTTTTATTTAATTGTAAATTTACAGGTATCTATGCTTCCACTGTGCTTGCTTTGAAATAATTTTACCTAAGGTAAAAATAAACTGTTTGTATATTTTTGATATTTTCTTACACTATATCTTGAAACTATGCTAATTTTTTAAGGTAGTTAAGGCTGAGGTCAGTAATATTGAGGTGGCAAATTATTTTTCCTGACTGATTTTCAAATAATTTCTTTAATTTCTTCAACTTAACCAAAGACATTTTAAGCCTTTGGGATTCTTCTTTGCTTACATAATAGCTTTTCCACCAATTTTGTTTGTGGCTGTTCACAGTTTTTTATTTGCTGAAGTGGGATAGCCAGTCCTGGTGGGGCGGTCCAGCCTGCCTGACACACTGCCTCCCTTTCCCTCTTTGCTTGGAGGCAACTGTTTCCCCAAGACGCTCCTTCCTGGAGCCACTGCTAATTCTGCAGTCCAAGTCTGAGCTCTTCTACTTCAGGGAGGAGCAAAACTCTTCCCTCCTTTGATTTCCCACCCAGCCCTTTCCTATTTTGCAAGTCTATGCCCCTCTGGACTTAAGAGCTAATAAAGATATCCATGAAGTACGATTAACCACACTTTTTTCATATATTTTTCCTATCTTTAAAAGTGTTTCATCAAGAAAAAATATAAAGAAAGAAGGACGTATACCTAGCTTTGAAGTACCTCTGCTTTGCCCTGTCTTACCAAACACAGTTTGGCTATTCATAGCATTTATGAACTGATTGTAATCTAGTTGCCTACAAAGAAGTAGAAGTATTTCTTGCTTCTGTGGTACCCCCATAAACAGGCCAGTCAGAACAACCTAAAAGTGGGCCAGAAGGTTCGGGGACAGGAGTTCACAGAAATCAATTGCTAGTGAAAGAAACTTTTTTTAAAGGTGGAACATTCACTTATCCTCTCTTCTGGGAGCTTCCTGGGGCCCTGCAATTTGACCAAAACCAGCACATTTTTCCTATGTATTAAGGACACAAAAGAATTTAAAC
>JAUBNY010001204.1:1309210-1335972 GCA_032275445.1 Crypturellus soui
GAGCTTCCTGGGGCCCTGCAATTTGACCAAAACCAGCACATTTTTCCTATGTATTAAGGACACAAAAGAATTTAAACTGCTTGCAAGTCTAGTAGCATTCAAAGTATCAGCCTCTAAGGGAAAGAAATACCATATTTCCTTAACCCTATCTCTAATTTTAACATTCAACCCTTCTCAGTCATTCCTCACACCCTTCCCATTTATAGCAGATATTAACCTCATTAACTATTGTGCTTTCAAAGGGGGCGTTTTGTCATGGCAACTCCCAAAACTGAGAAATCACTTAGGACTTATCAGGATAGATAAGAAGAGATCCACAACACCATAAAAACAACACTGAGAAGTCTACTGTATCAGCTGAGGTCCTCCACACATACTTGATATGTTTCACTCAAGCCCACAGAGGCAAAACAAAATGCAGTGGAAGAAAACTACAAAAGCAAATGCTATGGCCTATCAAAACAACTGAAATACTGATGATAACTCATGTGGAAAAGAAATTAATGTTGAAGTTTATCAGCACTTGACACGTGCACATTTTGAATAATTAGGAATTACTGTAAAGTGATGGACAGACTAGACTTTTGTGTCTAGAGGAAGGGTCACTTTCATAGCAGCTTAATCTGTGTAAGCATATTTACAAAGAAACAAGTTTTTAACTACCATGAATTTCTAAAATAAATAATGAATAAGAGTATTCAAAATAAACTCTTTTTTTTTTTTCTCCAGGTGAACAGTGAAGCTTGATTCAGATAGGATACCAACAAGAACAGGAAAGCTTATGGGAAAGCAAATGCCTTTTCACAGATCAGGATGGCAGCAATTGCAACTCAAAATTAATGCAAATGAATATGCTTATATGCCAGCAAAAGACTAGCAAATCTCTTTAGTTGAGGGATCAAACATTACCTTTGGATTTCTACCTTTGGATAGCTTATTCACTAAGTTTTCTCTGTATGGAGAGGTTAAAAATAGTAGCAGTTCACAGACTGCTAAAAATTTTAGAAGGGCGGCAAGTTCTGTAGAGTTAAGACAAAATATCTTTTTAAATTATGTTAAATGGGTAATTTTGTAATTGTGGGAAACAGGATTTAGAATATTTTAGAAGCTGAAGATAGACAAAGAAGAGAAGAATTTCATTTTTGTAATACTGAAGATGAAGAATATTCATTGAACAAACAGATCTTATAATAAATTAAAATGTTTATTATGATACAAAGAAAATAAGCAGTTAAGCCGTTATGCAAATTTGTGTATAAGATTTTTTAAATAGAACATGGAAACAGCTGCCTGTGTATTTTTTCAGTGTGCTTTCAAAAGAAATTTTTGAATCTACAAATAGCTTCATCTGAAAAGTTCGTGCTTTTCTTATAAATAAGCATTCACAATTAAAAGCCTTTGCTTTCCACCAGCTGGCACACATCATTGGAATTCCATCATATCTGCTTCCTTTCTCCAAATAGTCAAAACACTGAAAGGTACCTGATCCCTAATGATTGCCAACTAATTCTGGAATTGGAAGGAGAAAGAAGAAACTCCTTTCTATGAATAAAAATAATGGAATGTATCATGGCAGTGATGGAGAAGCAAGACTGCACCTTTAATTTTTAATGCAATGATCTATGGCATTTCTTGAGCCACTAGCAAAAAGGGTTACTTAAAGAATAGCCACTGGGCACCGGTGATCCTTTTAAGATCTGTTGAAAAAAGTTAGGTTTTAATAAAGAAGAGTTAGCTCATAGTCCACTCGCTGAAATAGCAAACAGAAGGAGTTATGCAGGGCTGGCACAAGACCTCGCAGACAAAAGTAAGCTCCTGTCCTGCACACTTGGCTTGCAGGCTTGACACCTCCTGGCAGCCTGGTGTCATCTGTGCCAGAGTGATCTTGCTGGTCCTCAGCAGAAGCTGTGTTGCTGACACATGAACTCGGCAACAGGAAAAATCAGAGCAAAGGGGTGAGGGACTAAACCTGAGGAGCTGCCATGTCTCACAAAACTTCCTCCTGCTCACTCCAATCTGTGCCGTAGAGTGTCCTGGGGGCGGCTGGACTGCTGCTGAACAGCCAAAACGGTGCATATCCTGACTCTCATTCACATATAAAATATATAAAATCACATATAAATGTGATGTGATAATCACATCAGTCACATATAAAATCTCCTCTGCTATTTAAGGTTTTGAAACCCAAACCAAAGCCTCTAGAAAACTGGATGTGGCCAGTGCAGTGGTGTGCACTGCGGTACTTTCCATCAGCCACGGCTATTGCTAAATCAGCACAAAAGTGATTCTGCATAATTATTTTCTGTCTCCCAGGTTGACTAATCCTCCTGAGTGAGCACAAAAGCCGCTTCTGCAACCTTAAGAAGATAGGGAAGAGCGGAGCCTCCTGGCAGCAGATCAAAGAGTTATCATGCTAGCCTGAAATATGTAGAAGGCAGAAGAAACCTAAGCTTTTATTACAGAAGTGAATGCTTTTGTTTCACTGCTTAGCTAGCCATTTAGTAGGCTGTGCTAATTATTTGAGGGAGGCACAAGCCAGCAGACAGGCGTATGGTATGCACAAAGGAAACTGTAAAATCCTTTCCATTAACCCAAGAAAAGCATTGCCATCACAAGACGGTTTCACGAGCAAGCTATTAATTGACACAAAGCAGGAAACACAAAGTCTGTATTTAGTTTGCTTCTACTAGGAGAGCAAGTCAGAGCATTTTGTGTTTTGTTCTTTAAGTGTTATAACTATATCACTTGCAGAATAAAAAGGCTTCATAGAGGTTATGCAGGCTTCTCAAAATCAATTTTGGTGAGAAGGGGAAGAATGGAACTCCTTAGGATAACTTTTGAAGAGATCTTAAAGAAAAATGCATTCTGTGATATTGAAATTTCCTGTAGGTTGGAATTGAGCCTCTCTAAAGTAATTGCCACCTCTAAGGTAAAATATGCTAAGCAGTGTAGACTTAGGCTTGTTGTCTTTCTTTTTTGTGTATACGTGAGCATCCTGGCTACAAAAGTACACTAGATCAAAGCTGAACTCCACATCCTTGACAACTTCTATGCAGTTAGTGTGCATCTGGTCAATGTTGAATGATAAACCCCACTTTCTAACAACACTTTTCATAGCAGAGATGTTTCATTGTAGGGATAGTCCTATTAAAATATATATATATATATACACACAATGAAATGAATGAATTCAAAACTCCACATCAGAAAACAGATAAATTGGAACTGTGTATGATACACAACCTGTGAATATGCTAATTTATAAGACCATACATCAGTCATGCTTAAACAGAAATGGAGGGACCGCAGTTTTCTGAATGAAGCAGCCACTCTGCAGCCCTTTGATAGTGACATATCAGAGCAGGGAAATGTGGTTTCCAGTATCAATATTGCAGATTGATGCACGCACATACTGTCATGGTAAAAAAATTTAAGAGCCCTTTCCCTTACTGTATATCAAGATAAATTCTGAGCTGAAAAGCAAATATCAAAAAATCTCTCTCCCCCCATTTCTCTATACTTAGGGTATTTTCATGAATCAAATCCAAGCATATAACGAAAATTCCTAAGTTTTCTTTGAATTATATTTAAATGCTACTTTTTTCTTTTTTTTTTAATACACATCTATCTAATTGAGCATTAACAATCTAATAAGGTACACAGCAGAGCCCAAAGAACAACTTTTCTTTTAGGTCCTACAGTGCATAGGTTCTGTATCTCTTGCAGCTTTTCAATTAGATCGTGATTATAACATGCCTCATTTGGAGCTACAGGAACCCTGACCCTGTCAGCACTACTGGACCAAAACGTGTCTGTCTTAATTAGATCTGATTAGTTCTGGGTCCAGATTTCATTGTGCGCCCTTGCACCATTAAAAACTGCTCATCTGTTGGGCAGCAGCGGATATTACCCAGCCTTATTCATCCTACCGCATGGGTGTGCGAAATCAGGTCTCACAGTGGAGTGTTGCTGCTCAGTCCTTAGAATATGGCAAGGCTGCAAAAATAATTCCAAAGAGTGTAAGGAGTGGGTAAAAGAGAAAGCTATTGTATGGGCAATTTCACACTGCATCAAACTGAGCAAATATGGTGTACACTTGTGGCAGCAAGTCATACTTGGTGAAAAGCAGAGGATTTTAGCAGACAAAAAGCTTCATAAATATGTTGAAACTGATGTTGCATGACAATGGAAGATCGCATCTGTTATCAATGACTGACAGAAAGTTGCACAGATAAGTGTGTTTTTCACATCAAAAGTAGTAAATGTTATAAGCATTACAGTTTTTGGTATATTTCTTCCCTCCAGTATTTTGAGCACATTTTAATAATATTAAAACACATCAAGTAGTTTTACCTGTAATGTTTTTTTCTCGAGTTTTTGCAATACAACTGACATTTGTCAAGAAAAGAAATCACATCAATTTCTAATACATTTTTGTTCTTGCAACTTATAAAAAATATTTTTCATCTGTATCACAATTTTGGAGGATATTTCAAGAATAATGTGATTTTGTCTCCTTTTTGTCACAGACACTCCCAGAGAGTTAGTTAACATTCTCTACTACAAGCTCTATTTGCCTGGCTGTTTCATGACTACTCATATCACTTGAAAAAGAAACCTTAGTTTAATGAATAAAGTCTATATAGTGCTACTTGTACTGCCGGATCTTCCCTTTGCATCGAAATTATGTAACTTTGTTACGATATTTCCTTCTTTAAATATGATTCCCATATACTGCTTATAATTACAACACATAGAATTAAAGTATACTCAACTTCAGAAATAGTTAAAAGCTGTCATTGTACACAGTATAGCTACAAGTGCACTTTTAATTTTAAAAAATGAGACATCTCAGAATATTCAGATGGTTGCCCCTGCACATCACTTTTTAAACCCCACTCTTTCATAGTGAGCCTGAGGTTCTCAGCAATTGAAAGGAGAAGTTCTATGTGCCGTTCTATGCGCTAGCAAAATGTTTTAAAATGTATTCTAAATTATAGGAATACTAACTCCAATCTATCCAAATGTAGTTATTCAGAATGAGTAAGGCAAATCCCTGAAGTACAAGAGTTACAGAATTTAGGAGGATTGGAATAATGTTATTTGTAAAACTACAAAACCAGAAAACTTACTGCTCAAATCAACTTAAAAAAAATTTCTGAACATTATTTTGGCAAGATATTTAGAGAAGGCAGACCTAATCAATGTCTACCTCCACGTTAATGCAGAAGACTATACCTATGCAAAATTATTCTGTTCCGTAACCAAATACTAGTGCATCCATCGCTATGAATATCTCTTAAAAGTATATTAATTTTAAAATTTTGTTCTGTGAAGAACATTGAATAAATGCAGAAAATCCAAAGCTTCATTTTTTTTCATAATACAATAAACACTACAGCAAATACAACAATATTTAAAGTTTTCACTGCTATTCATTTGGAGTATGGAAATCTTGAAAACAGCTATATTTACCTGCTGTTGTAGTATCTGTGCAATGAAAGAATTAAAATAAAAGCAAACAATTTTCTAATACTCATAACTTTAGAGAAGGTCTTAAGCAAGCCTAGCATAACAGGATTTTTTGTTTGTTTGTTTCTTAAGAATATATTAGCATCCTAAATCAAACTAAACAGCTGCAGATATCCAAAGAATACCAGAAACTCAAATATCTGTGCTCTTTTGCCATTTTCTCAGAGTTCCCTAGAGATGATGATGTGCCTCAGCTTGGGACAATCTTCCACTAAAAACTCCCTTTTCCACTCCCACAAGTTTCATTGCTAGGAAGATGCAACCTGGTCAAAAATCAAGTAAAAATATAATTGTAGGCAGTCTTGGTCCTTGCATGCCATCCTTATTTAAGGTATATTATCAGTACTAATTGTTCATTATATGATTGTATGCATTAGAGCATAGCTGGGTTGCACATTACCCTCCATTATAGCACATTGCAAGTTGTTGTATAGCTGCAGCATGAAACGGTCAAGGCCCCACTTTGAGAGTAATGGGCATACCTATAGACTTTTATATGAGTATCCATCTACTCATAGGGTAATTCAGGTTGGAAGTGACCTCAGAAGGTCTCTAGCCTATCCTCTTGTTCAACCACAGTCATCCAGGAAGTCAGACCAAGTTACTCAGGGTTTTATTCAGTTGGGGCTTGGAAACCCTCAGGTAGAGATTGCAAAGCTTCTCTAGACAACTTGCTCCACCACTTGACTATCCTTATCCTGAAAAAAAATTCCTTATATCCAATCTGAACCTCTGTTGGTTCAGCTGGGTTCACTGACTCATCCTCCTACCATACGAGTACTCTGTCTCCTTGATGACGCCTTGTAGGCACCGCAGGCTGCCCCTAGGTCCTCTACTGAACTTGCACCAGTTTAATGATGTCGATTTTGTACTGGGGAGCCAAAACTGGATGCAATGTCCAAATGTGTTCTAATGAGTGCACAGTAGAGGGGGAGCTATTCTTTCACTCTGTCTACCAGCTATGCTGCTTTTAATACACCTGGCGATGCTGGACATTTCTGCTGCCAGAAGGAGCACAGCAGCTGCCACCTGCTCAGGGTACCTCCACCAGGAGCCCTGGTCCTTCTCCATAGAGCTGCTCCCAGCCTGTTGTGTTACCAGGCACAAAATTTTGTGTTGATCCTTGATGAATTTCATAAGGTGCTTGTCGGACCATTCCTCTGGCCTGTGTCCACTGAACCACATAGTTGTGCTATAAAGGCTTAACCTGGATACGGGAACATCTGGGAGACATCGATGAAAGTCCTGCTAAAGCTGACTTTTTTACTCACCCACAAATCCAGGTATTTTAGCATAGAAGGTAGATTAAGTTTGTGAGGCATGATTTACCCACAGTAAATCTATCTGTTCCCAATCAACCTTTGCACACCCCAAAAGTCTAAGAGGACTCATGTGACATGTGACTGAAGGGAGCCTCTAGACGCCAGATGGTCTTTTTGGCCTTTTCTGAAAGTGCTGGTACAACACAGTCGCTCTCTATATACTGTAGGTCTCCCTTGGCGTTACTGGCGGCACTCAGGTGGGCCAGCCACGTGGCTCCTCACCCCAGGGATTGGCACAGAGACCCCCTAGAGCCCTGGACTGGCTGCCCCCAGAGCACCTGCAGTATCCTTTCTGTCTGGGGTAGTTACCCCTGCAGGCGCTGGCTGTGGGGCAACCTCTGGGCGGTCAGCAGCAGAGTTTTTGGCCACCATGCACACAAAATACTGCCTTGTTGGCTGCACTCCTTGCAGATGAGAAAGGTAGGTTGCCTAGTTGTATTAGGCTTGAGGCTAAATGTATCTAACCTAGATCTCCAATTTGATTTTATCTATCTATCTCCTTTAGAATATGTCAGAGTTGACAGGAATCTTTCTTTAAAGGTAGGAGCAATTTAATACTTGCCTGACAATCTTAACAACAAATAAATCCATTTTTGCTTAAAGTTTCCTTTGCCACACGCAGTGATGCTTTTGACAGAATGCAAAACTAAATTGCCACTTAACCAAGCCATATTCAGCTTACACTTATAACACAAACAGCTCCATTATCTTCAATGGAGTCTTTATAACATAAGAACAAACAAAGCTGCCAAGCTGCAGAACCCTTGCTTTCCGGTCTGTCTGCAAAGGAGCATGCAAACTACAGGGGTTGTAGACACATTAAATAGTAATTACAATTTGGCCACTGACCCAAGTGAGTTGTAAGTGCTAATTTAGGGCAAAATTTAATCCCATTTGCATTAAAGTGATCATCATTAAAGTCTTTATAAATTCCTTTGCAAGCAATTACACCACCATAATATTTATTAGGGATCAAACACACAAAATGCTCTGGTAGTCTTTGCAGCTTTATCCTGGTGAATGAATATGAATCACTGTACATACGTGCAGATTTTTGCCTGACTGTCACTCACTAATAAGTGTATGGCATTATGTTTGCAGAAAGTGAAAATTTATTATAAAATTCCATGCAGGCAGTTTGTTATAAATTAACACAAATATATTTTGGATGAGATCACCAACTTTGGAAAACATAGCACTAAGTGTTAAAAGTTAAATAACACACTATTTTAAAATATTGTGACCTCACCATATGAAATTTCATAAAGGAAAAAAAAGAGATATTTTCTAAGTTTTTACTTATTACCATTAATCATAGAAAAATATTTGCATGAAGAGACTAGTGTGCTTTGCATAATAAACAGTGTAAATGAAAATGATTCTTACAAATCACTAGGAGAGACCTTATTGAATTTCTATCTGTTAGCAAAATACGTCATGAGTTCTTTTCAATGCATACTCATTGCAAACTCATGTTGTATTTTGCTCATTGATACAGTTACGTTCCTGTTGATGCTATTCAAGCTGTGACAGTGCAATATTTTTAGATTCATTCCTAATGAATCAGCTGTTACTACAATGCTCAAATATTTAATTAATTAGTGGTACTGAAAGGACATCAATTCATAAAAGTTACCATTACTTTTCAATTAACTATGAGAAATTATCCATAGTTTACTAAAAGTTATATTTCCAGAGATTAATAATTCCTGCCCACCAACATGCTAACTCATAAGAATCACCTCTACAGAAGCACATAGAAAACTGAACTAATGCCTCAGGAGTTCACAGAATTGCCTAGCTTTAGACTAAAAGATGATTTTCTCAATTACACAAAAGTGGTTACTAATGCCTTTTACCGATCTGCATAGGTGGGAATTATCAGAGCCTACAAAAATATTTTTCAGGAAAGATGGAAAACAAGAATCCACAGTCACTTATATATATTTTTTAAAAATCGTATCTCAAGTTCTAAAATGTTGATTTGCATTCAAGTGGCACTATCCTTTTACTGCACACATGCAGTTCCAAACCAGGATGGACAATAATTGCAATGGTGTTTTATGGAAGAATACATCCCTAATTATGCTGGGTTTTAATTAAACATTGTGGGCATGTTGGGGCCTGGGGGGAGGAGGAAGGAAAGGAGCAAGAATTATTTATAGATAGATAGATTTTTGGATAACTCTTGCAGTTATTTCAAGGAGTTGCAACATGTTGAGCAACAGATGTTCTGGCTAATCCTGTTTGCTCTACTTGTGACTCATGTATTATTTCAAACAGAAGTAGGATTGGCAAACAGTACTAGCAACCTGGCTTGCTGGGACATCTGTGCAGTCAGATGTGCGGGCAGCCAAGACAGCTGCTGATCTTCACCAGATACCTCAAGATCATTGATTCTTATTGCTGGGCAATCTACTCTTGTTGAAAATAAGTTCAAGCTCCCTCTCGCCTTGCTTTCTTCCCCGTGCCTCCCCAAATTTTTTAGTCTGTTTTTTTTTCTGTTAAATCATTAAGGCTGCTGGCAGGAATCTATAAGTTTTTCCTCCATTTCCTGATCCACTTCTTGATCTGCAGTATCTTACTGGGACTGCAGAAATTTATCATGACAGGAACAGCGATGAGAATATACCTGATCTCTTATACTAACAGAAATGTATTAATTTCTGCCTTCTTGTTCCAAAAGGCCTGGCATCAGCAGCTTACATTAATAATAAACCAAAATTTGCTAGATGCAAGAGCACTGGATCTTTTTCAGGAAGAACTCCAAAAGCAGCATCCTGGCCCCTTGCGCTTAGAATTACATTTTTTTATGGGTAAATGAGCAGGTAGGACTTACTGAGGTCCTAATCCATTTATAATGCTGCATGAAATTCAGTGATTGAGTCCTCACCAATTCCTTGGTAGCTGCTCTACAGGAGCTCACTGCTAGAGATGAGAAACGGGGACAGCGCCAAAGAGTAACTTAGTCCTGCAATCTGCCTTCGCTGTTCAAAGTGCATTGAATATCCTGCTTGGATCAAGTCTGATCAAAAACAAGTTTTGATCAATGGATCAAAATACTTGTCAAAATACAAAGATCAAACCAGATCAAAATATAAGGGCTTTCCCCAGCAAGTGAGAATGCTTTGGTGTTTCCCAAACCCTTTAACGTTTTGGTGGGCAGAGTGGAATTAGTACAGAAATCAAGTATATGGAAACTCTCCCCTTTTGTTCTCTTAAATCAAGACTGCAACATTTAAAATTTACTACGAAATAGTGAAACAAGAAAACATTCTGACAGTAAAATATATTAGAACATTTTTATCAACTTTTCTCTGCTGATATCTGAATGCCACCTAACTGGCATCTCAAAGTTTTTTCATTACTACCACCATTATCTCTTCCATTCCCCAAAAGAGTGGTTTTCCTCTTCCTTTCTTCCTGACTCATATGAAAATACAAAAGAAAAAGCAATGTTTTGCATATTATGTGCAATATCTTGCATTCCAAAAATGGCAATATACAGGTTTGCATATTGCAACTCTACCATTGCTATCATCTCAAAAAACCCAAACCCAGTTAACCTCCTCAAAATTCCAAGCCTCACCTATGTAAAAGCATAGCCAAAATAAGAAGAGTGATCTCTCAAAATAAATTTAATTTTCCCTAAAATAGAAAGCATAATTCTGGAAATGATAAGAAAGAGACACTCCTGATAGTCAGATAGATTAATAGTGTGATAATAAATTAAATATAAACCACCAATCCCAGCTGCTTGTGATCTAATGGTCACTCAGGGACATTACAGAGCTTTAACATCTGACATAAAGAGGGTAAGATTACTATAACCCGGCCTTTCACCTTCTGAAGGCACTGGGATTGCATACGGCACAGCTGGGTGTGTACCAGATGCTCACTTAAAACATGCATCTAAACCCAAAAAGTTTAAATGATTTTGATCCAAGTTAAACCATAATGAGTTTAAGAGAAGAATCAAAACAAACATTTATTTTTCCTATGTAAGATTCCCGCCTAGAAGATTAGAATAAGCTGAAGGATATAGTTGTTTCACTCATGCATTTCCTCCAGGTCAAATGAAGGACTGGCTGTTCAATCCTGAAAAAAAGGCTTTGGGAAGCTTTGTATAACAGTTGGCTCTCTTCTACACATTATCAGTATATCCCCTTTCAAATGAAAATGGCTATGCTTGAAAGCACAAAGTTGCAATTTAGAGAACTGATGCCACAGCATACACAAATAATGACCTCCAAAGCAATAAAAATGTAAATCCAAATCTAATGGAAGATTAAATACACAGAGAAATTAACATTAGATCAACAATTTGATCTTGCACATAGTATCATTATTTTTTTCACTAGGCTATAATATTTGGGGAAAAAAAGTGTATCAAGAAGATTGTCTGACTAGATTAAACATGACTGTGTCCAACCGTATTGCGATGTTTAATCCTTACATAAAGATTTATCTCTATTCACCACCTTGTAGATGTTATACATGTATATATATGTATCTGTGTTAAGTAAGTCTGATCTTCATTTAAAATATTTTGTATTTTTATCTTTTTTTTGTTAAAACAATGCTTTCTGCTTTGCTTATAGGTTAAGATACCATTACCTATTTAAGCAACTAGGAATTGTATTTCTAACTACTATTACTGAAAACTTATTTTAGTCAGGAAGAGAAGTGGAAATCAGCTGGACAACGCTTGTGATAAAGTCCCAGTCGTGCTCTCCTGAGGTGGACAAACAGATGCCATCCCCACAGGCACAGGGCAGATCAAACGTGCACTTGGGACAAGACCCCTTTAAGGAGCTTATGCATAAGTGACTTTATGCATAAGCTGATTTAAGGCCATTTAAATCCTTCCCTGAGTTGTATTAAGGTTTAATATTGTGCATTATCTTCTCTCTGTTGCCAGTTTTCTTCTGATCATTCATTCAGGTATTTGCATATCTCAGTAATGAAACGTATAATGAAAATACATTGCACATATTTAAGCATTTGTAATTTTAAATCATAGAAAAACAGTTTTTCTTCTGCAAACAAGCATGAGAATGTTTCCTTCAATACATACAACCTGAGATAGGCAGCTGACACTGATAGGCACATCAGCTATTGCAATCCTCGTTTTACAAGGTTGTAAGATCACCAGAACTCATTTGACTCCTTAGGAGTGGAGATAAATAGCTCAGTGTTTATTTACTTAATTGGAAGTCTGTGGGGATCAGGAAGGCAGCATCATTACATGTGGAAGATATTTATCAATATAATACCTTGATGTTCTACTCTGTTTTTTTTTTTTTTTTTTTTACCATGATGCACAAGTGATAAATGACTTTAAGCCTTTTAACTCTGCTCATAAAGGCATGCTCCCAAAACCTTCCCCCTGCCCGCAAAAGGCATACTATAACACAATAGAGATAAAAAGTTGCTTTCATTTCTGACTTTGTATATGTGAGTTGAAACCAATATGTTCTATTTACTTTAATTAGCCCCTCTAACAGGTTATGTAACTCACTTGGGAAAACACTACTTTTGTACATTACCAAAAAATAATAAAGGAATTAGTAGGGTACAATGAATTCCCACATAATACTTGGTTGATATTGTTTATTGTCATCCTTTCATTGTTATACTACTGTTATATTATTGAATTCTAGTTGATTGTAATGCTTCCAGTAGAGGTTCTACAGGTAACAATTTTTTTAAAGAATCTTCTGTAATGCAAGTCCTACAGAGATAACTATTTGCATTTACATTTGACCTCCAATTTACAACTCGGGGACATTTTTTGAACTTCTGCTTTACATGAAATATTAGCCTTTTTGTTTTTTTGTTTTGTTTTGTTTTTTTCCTCCAGACTTTAAAGATGTCTGAATGTGCCTTGTGGCCCCTTGGACATCACAAATATAAAATCATGAAAAGTTTTGGGAAGAAAGGGGGAAATATTGTCCCCCATTGCCATGTCCCCCAAATCTTAACAATGCTGAGTTCCCAAGAAATAGAAGATGAGACTTTGCCAGTTTCAAGATTGATCAAGGTTATAGTTTTGCAACCTTCAACCCTTCAAAACTGTATAGCACTTTGTGAAGTATGCTCTACATTTAATGTAAGTATGCCTAATCAACAAAAGTATTATGGAATGGGAAGTAAAAATTTGGTGATGTGTTTGTCAAACTGAAAGACAAAGGTAAGCAAATTCCCCAATCAAATCTAGCTGTATTTCTAAACCAGAACAGATTCTGCCTGAACTTCAAAAGGAAAGAATTTTGAATTGACACTTTGAATTAATAATGGTGCTGGCTGTGGGGAGAGGGCCTCTGAGAAATTAAGAAACAGAGTCGTACCAGTTCTTAGTGAATTTTGTTATGATTTCTTATAGTACCATATTACTAATGGAATGTTTGTTTACGAGTTAAACTCACAAGGCAAAATTTGAGTTGTGAGTTTACATGTTACGTTCTACCTAATACATTTGCAGAAATGTAGGTTATTGGGATGAATCTTTCTTTGTCTCGTGGAGAGAATGGCTCCACTGTATTGCTCTTTCTACTAGCAAAAGGATCTGATCAAGATAGCAAGATCAGAAGTCACCAAGCCACTTATGCTTTCCTACTCTGGCGACTGCATGCAACTGATTTTTATGGACTAATTTTTATGCTACTGTGTTTATGCCACCAAGGAGCAGTGTCAACTTTGATTTTTTTTGGAAAATTACCTTCTGTGCGAGCTTTCATGGAGGCAAGTCATTTCCATAACTATTATATCACAATTCATAATCTCATCCTAAAGATTTTCAAAGGAAATACTGGAAGCAATTAACATTCTTTAATAGCATTCTAATTCTTTCTAATACAATCTGCTTTTTTATTTATTAAGTTTACTTCAATCTCAACACGTAGGAGTTCCCATAACAAAAACACAGATACCTGGATTTACAGAGAAGTAATTCAAGAAGTGTGTGTAATAGAGGTGAATGAACAATCTCCTTTTGTATAAAGGAAACAAACCTAACTCTTCTTATTTTATGAGGGGAAGAAAAAGTGAACACTTTTCTTATAGTTGGTAGATAGTAGTGATCCTTTGACTGTGAAATTCTTCCATAAACTACGAAGAAGAAACAAAATGTGGATCTACAGGAGAGATCATCCCCCTAACGCGAAAACTAAAACAACTAAAAAAGACAACCCAGCCAGACACCAATTATCTATTCAGAATTGATTTTTGTGGCTATATCGGGGGAGGAAAGGGTGAAAAAAAAAGTCACATGTCAAAGTATTGTGTCTATAAGACTGATTACTGTCCTAAGGGCAGACAGGCCTTCTTCAGGAGCAGACACGCAACCCACGTGTCCGCTACTACCTGTTCTCTATGGGGATTAATAGCTCTCACCATAGCTCTATATTTCATTAGTCTCCGTGTCACAGGCGCCCATAGGGGAAGGTTCAGAGGACCCCTGGCAGGCGGCTCTGCCAGCCAATTCATTCTTAATGGCAAGGGGTGTCCCTGGTGCTGTTAGATGGCTCAATGAGGGTCAAGCGCCCCAGCCGAGCGCTACTCTCAGCACTGGCATCTCTCAGGGCTCTGTGATTTGTCTCGATATATCAAGAAAAATCTCTGACTAAATTCATCTGTAGTCCATAAACTCAGCTTTATCTCTTGAATCACTCACAGACCCTCTGTTTACTCAAAGAAGAAACATGCAAGTAGAGTTTTGGCAATGGAAAAAAAAGATATCTGTAGCAAAGAGAAATGAAGTTTTAAACTTTTATGAGCTATGGATACCCTCCCGGGGTTCTTGCTTTGGGGAATAAAAGAACAAGAAAATCTGGTGACTGAAACAGTCTGGTAGGTGACATCAGATACATGCTGCAACTCTGACATTTTTTAAGTGAAATATAGAGAGACTGGATTAATTTCAGATATGGCAAAGGAGCATGTACAAACAGTGAGGCAAGGAGCACACACAAGATAGATAACAAATGTAAGGGGGAGCAGAAATAATATAATTTCAGATTTGACAAAAGTTTCCTCCTTTCCTGCTTTATAAGACAATCAGGGTTGCTACCCTTCAGGCAATCAGAGAGTTCCTCTGGCTTAATGCATTATTGTTTGCTAGCTGAGCAATAGAATCTGAGCATAAGAACACTTCCAACTTTCCCAAGCGCAAAGTGAGGCATTTTCACTGCAAAACATGCACCAGCAGGCCAACATTCGATCCAAAACAAAAATGCTCCCTCCTGACCTCTCATGTATCACTGCTATGTCTCGAATGTGCAAATGTCATGTTAGACCTTGTGTGTTTAGAGGGCATCTAAAGGATTGGGCATCTATTCTTAAGGCTCTTGATTGATTTCTAGAAGACTTCCTCCCAACTCAAATAAAAAAAAAAAAAACAAAACACACGCATGAATCAAATCACAAGTGTCTCATGGTTGATACCATCTACCACATGAGGAGAAACCTTCCAAGTAGGTAAGTGTTGGGAATGTAGTCAGTCTCCAGAAATCTCTTCCCGCTCCAAGTCCATTCAAAAAAAGGAAAGGGGAATAAAGCACAACTTGGCTGTGTGAATACCAGTCACAAGCTCACACAAGCTGTTGAAAGTAAGTTTTATTTTGTGTCTTGACTTCCAATATCATTAGCAAAATTAGATATTCCATTCTCACCTTTACATTCTCAGACTCTTCCATTCCTCCTTTTCTTCTAATTTCCTATTTAGGTAGTTTACTTTTGTGTGATCCTTTTATTTGCACATTCAAACAATAGTTTGCAATGGGTGTGGGGAGAGGTGGCAGAGGGGAAGCACTGCCAAACTTATTCTTCATTCATAGTCTTACATTTCAAACATCATTTTTAAAAAATATTCTCAATAAGCACATATATTTAAAATGCTGTATTAAAAGCAACTTTTATTAAAGGTATTTTCAGTGAGCTTTCCTACTTATTAATACACAGATTAACTCTCTATTGTCAATCCTTCAGAAGGTAGGCACAAAATCTTGCATTTCTAAACCTCGTAATTCACAGACACCCGTGAAGATTTTGAAGCAAGTTGAGAATCCAAATGTTTCAAAGTGTTTTACCAGTAGTCAAAGCCTAGAGGGCCTGCTGCTAGCTCACAGGTCCTAGTATAAATTTAAAGTGTCAACAAATAATGCTTCAGAATCTTTAAGTAGTGCTTGGGATTCTCAATATTGCCAAGTTCCTAACAACTCTTTCAAACCTCCTTCATGTGAAACATGCACCATTTTTTCCAGACTAAATCCTTTTTATTCTTACTGGAATAAATTTTCAACCTTTAAAAATGACCCAAACGACTTCAAATGAGCAAATTTCACATGATGAAATGAAAAATCCATCATCTCCAACCAAACTCCTTCCATGTTCTTTTCTCCCCTCCAAAATACTTTTAAGGGGCAACACTGGACACAATTCGATAGGATACATCCACATACATAGGACAGCTTTGTGATCTGTAGTCATTTTTATGTAGTCACCTGCCTGCTGACAGACAAATGAGTTACGAAGGAAAACCATTCTGTGCACCACTTTCCACACAAATAAAATGAAGGGATTTCCTTGGAACTTGCAGAGTACTTCTGTAAAATCTCAGATCAGCCTCTATATGAGATCAGGACCTTGGGATAAGAGAAGTTTTGAGTTTAAATGTTGAATAACTAAGTAGTAAGTACAGTAAATGTCCAATCCTTAAATAATTAAAAAAATAAAAATGAATTAATCTCGATTAATTGTTGTCATGAATACTTAACACCTTTTTCATGGGCAGGAGGGAAAAAAATAAAAAAAGCACACACACAAACCAAAATGTGCACTGCAGATACTAATTCCAATATTTCTAATGTCAATGATAATTTAACATAAAAAACAGCTCACAATTATTTAGGGCTGCCTTTTAACCCTAAGGGTAAAGCTATATAGTAGTTATTTTTTCTTTATTGTCTCTTTTGGACTATTTTGCTCTTAAAATAAAAAGTTATAGGGCAAAAAGTGTTATAAGGCATTATAAGATCATCTACATTCTTTCAGAGTTTAGGATACTGGAAGCTTTCAGTTTTCCTGTTACTTAGTCTGGACATTACAAATTCGTTTTCTTTTTAAGATAACAGTTATATTTTTTTTAGTTCCTCTCACTCATTCAAAAACTTTACATGAGCTTTTTGGAGGAAGATTTGTCAGCTGAAATGTATTTTTACCTTCAAAGGTTATTTCACGGGAAGTCATTCAATCATTTGGCATTGTGTTAGAAATTTATATGTTTTCTTTCACACATACAGGTGTGAGTATATATTAATTAGGTGTTAGCACAACATTTACCCTGGAATAAAGTTTTCCTGTACATATACAGAGTCATTTTATAGATTTTTTTATGTTCTAATTTATTGTATAACTCCCCAGGCCCAGAATACCAGTAGTGTTTTTAAACATGCCTTCTTTTCTGAACTTAAAACACAACTTCCAGGAGAAGACGTGAGAGGGGAGGACAGCTTATGCCTAGGTTTGGCAGACAGCAGCAATATTCACCTTCTAGTCCTTTCACTGCTATTCTGCAAACCTTGAAGTGACCTATCAAAAGGCAAGACAGTCGCAAAGATTAATGTTCCCTCCCCCCTCAAATGTTAGGAAAGGATTGCACAGACAAGTACCCACTCTTAGGTAGGAATTATGTGTTTTGAGGAATAATCCTGCAGAACATTAAAGCTCTCAGTGCCTGGCTCTACAAGACACGAAAATTGGAGGTTTCTTCTTTGCTGAAGGAAATTGAAAGGCCGTGATCTCTCAGGCCTGAAGCTATAGATAACAGCTTAAGTACATAGAGGGAGAGTTAAATCTGGGACCATTTTCTTCCCTAGCCCTATAACCGAATAATAAACTAATTCACAAACTCTGAAATGTTACAAAACAAAAACAAAAAAGCAAGCCAACAAACAAACAAAACTACAAAAAATCTCTAAGAATTTGATATATAGATTTTGCATTACAGCACTGTGTTTCACACATGGCTTTTCTGCCCTATCATTTGACACACATACACAAAGGCAAAAAAAATCTTTTTTTTTTCCTTAATGGATACTTATTCCTAGAATGCTGTGAGGATCTCCTCTAAGGTTTGGCCTCAGTTTAAATGCTCAAAAGCACCCCTTCCTCAGAAGCCTTTTTTAGTGACATTTGGATCATTTCACAGGAAAAATAGGATTTCTTTACTGGCCACCTGCATGCACACATTTATATATATTAAAATAAACTACTACAGCTATTTTATATACTGCCAGATTTATAATCGATCTTCACATCTAGGCATGGGCTGGTTTCAAGGCTGCCTATATTTTCACAAACCAGAGACCCATGCCACATCATCTAGCATCAGTCTATATAGCAAAGAAATTCTCCCAAAGCTTGTCTGTAAAGATTTAATACATCATTTTAGTGCTTTAATATATCTTCATAACAAAGAAAGTATACCAGAAGCTCTCTCTTCTGGGCTATAAGTCTACTCTCTGTGCTTGAGAACATGGTTTCTGTAAGTACATTCCAGCATTACTTTAACTTTCTGCCGTATTTCTCTATGAGATTTCTAGAAAAAGAAATTAATGTGTGTAAAAGACACAATGATGTGTGAATTAAACTTATACAAATAGAAATATTTCCATTTCATACAAGCAGCCCTTACGAAGGCATTGCTTGCAACTGACTTCTAATTCTGATTTTTACCCTGGTAAGGGCCAGCGGATCAGAGCAAAGAGCAATTAGTTCAACATGTGATGGATACGTAAAGGAATCAGCTGTTTTGTTTAAAATGAGTGCATTTAACCAAGTTACTTAAAATAATATAAATGTGTTTCTAATAGAAAGCAACAGTATTATGTTATATTTAAGCTCTTTCCTCTTCTGCACTCAGTTGTAATAAGTACGAGGAACTGTAGAACAATTTGCTTTCTGCAGTTGTTGTAGTCCTTTTATTTCCCCTTCCAGGGAGGAGCAAACAAAACACAAACTCCTATAACAGATATAAACAATGCTGTCTATAAAGTATAAAGTCAGTTACAGGCAAAAAGCATGGAGTTGCTAAGAAAATACCATCAAACATGCCTATGCTAAGGAACACTCAAATACAAGGGTATGATACAACCAGGCAAAGCTTAAAATTCTGAACAACTGTTAACAGCAAAGAAATTGTGTTTCTCTCATAGCACGTACTTTATAATAAAGCACAACAATAATAAAAAACTAATTCCTGTAGAATTAAGGTGAAGAAATGCACTCAGTTACTTACAAAATTTTAAGATTGTTTTCCTAGATCTCCTCCATAATCAGAGGAGACAAAGACATTAAGACGGTATTTTCCAGACAGTTCATCTCTAAGGCCTCTTAAGACTTGGATGAATACTACTTTTACTGCCACTTAAAAGACAGAGAATACTAAATATGTAACTTTAATCTAGAGATAAAGGTGAGTCTAGAGTTAATAATTAAAGCAGAAAGCAATATATATTATAGGAGGAGAATTTAGAACACCTCAGCTCTCTTAGAGGTTAATGAAATTTGCATCTAAAATATAGCAATGTGCAATATATACTTGCATATCACATGCTGTGCTGAGGGAAAAAAAAAAGCACATTAAACTGTACGCTGTGGTCTAATAATTGATACCCTTATCACCACCTGAATTTGAACTGAATTTGAATGAAAAAGCAGTATCATAAAGCAAAACTGCACAATTCATGATTTATTGTCCTGTCAAGGCATACACAATCCCCACTGCTTGCTTCACATGGAAGACCATCATCTCATTCCTCATAATCCTTTTACCATCTTGTACATCATCAGAGACCTTGGAGAGATGAGATCTCGGGTGCAAGTTCCCAAACCTCAGCCTAGTTCATTTTGCTGTTGGAATTACTACTGTGATAGATGTCGGCGGCACCAAGTATATTTTGCTGTCTTTTACAGTATGTGCTTATGGATTACTTGATTTAAAATGTGGTACAGAAATTAGAGTATAAATGTTGCCCATTGAAGTAAGGAAAATTGACTGTGAGAACGCATTCAGCGGTCTAAGGATCAGTCTGCCACTGAGGGATGCATTTTGATACAATGATAAAAGAGGCCTTGGTTTCATTTTGGTTATGTTCAACAGTTTTTAAGATTGGGGTTTCTAATCTTTCTCAAAGCATTTATTTATTTATTTTTAACAAAAGAACAGCATTTTCCACCTTATATCAATGAGATATTACTAGATATTACTAATAGTAAGCATAAGAATATCATCATCCTTGGAAAACGAATAATGAAGAAAAAACGTTTTCTATTACAGATGCCATTGATGGTAGCACAAAGTTTTATGTAGTTTTACTGCACGCAGTTGCCTAAATACTGATGCCTAGTGCTGTTTTGGATGACTTATGGAGAAAAATCAGAGCCAAACAAACATCCTGAAAACCTAGTTCAAAATAAAAAGTGCTTCTTGCAAGTGTCATAGTAATCCTTTGCATGATATCTGGTGAATATATCTGGATATCTGCATGATATCAGGAAGAGTGTCTACTCAGATGAGGACCAGCGTGAAGTCACAGAAGGCAAATACTTAACTTCTTAGTCCCTTCTCTGTGAACTCGGCCACCAGGTTGTATCCTCAGTTTAGAGGAAGATCAGGAAGGTCCTGCTTATGCAATGCTAAAATTAGTTGACAATAAGACAGTAACTTGTTTGCCTCTTCAGCATTTTAAGAGAGATTAATCTGCTAACAGCATTTAATGGAAATTAAATCACATGCATATCATAGCTTAATTGTGAAACACGAAAAGAATTGCTTAACTATATTCATGCACATCCGATTCTTGGCTATTACAGTACCAAAAAGAGATACCAGAGTATCAGAGGGTTTTTTTGTTTGTTTGCTTTTTCTCTGCAAGAATAATGCACTAGAGTTTGCTGACAAAAGTAATATTAGAAATGGACTAAGAGGATTGTTGTCACACACACACACACATTCCTTAAAAAAAAAAATTAAAAAAACACACACAGACAGAGCATACAAACCACCCCCACAAATTTGCTAATTAATCCAAATCCTAGCCTCCAAACCTTTATGCTCAACTCCAAGAGAAAAAGACAGCAACTAGATCATCTAGATTTACAAGCTATTGTTTATTTTTCTTATTGTTAATTTATTATGTTTTTATGATGTTGCATTTTGGACACACTTTACTGTTTTTTTTTCCCCTTCACAGTCCTTCAAAAAAAGGAAGCAGCTTGGCTCCAAGTCCCTTCCTTGGAAGAGTCAAAGGTGGCTCCTTGGAAACAACTGCCAGGTTGAGGATGAAGCAAAGAGTAGAAATGCAAAGCAGGAGGAGATGCGAAGGTATTTTAGCATTTAAACACCTAAATGTCCCAGTTTATGTTCTAACAAGACGTGGTTTAAAAGCATTTTGTTCAGCTCAGCTAAAGAACCCACCACAGGTTCCCTTCACAGATGTTAACTCTTTCATGAACTATGAAAGTGTGCTTCTGCACAGCAAGAGTGTATTTAATATCCTATTTGAAGCTTCTTTGCTTCTTGGAACGGACATTCTCTTCTGAATTTTCACTTAGAAGAAACAGGTGGAACTACGTATTTAATTACCCACCTAGTGATAATTATTTATACAGTCTCCTTAAAACACACAAATGTGTAAAAGATGTCTTTGATAACACTGCTTATTAACAGGGAGAAGATTTCACTGTAGAAGCAAACCTGTGACAAGTCTTAGAGAAACCTGAGAATACAAAGAAACTCAATTGCAGAAAAATTGCAGCAGAACTTGAAGCACTTTCCAACAGTGAGCCTGGTCCCATGCTCCATGGGATGTCATTGTTTTAATACACCCTTACATACAAAATAAATTAAAATGAAATAGAGCTAATTACATCAGTGAAGACAGAATGATGATAGCTAAAGGCAGAATGAGGAAAACTGCAGGCAATAAAAAATATTACAAATCTTTTTGAGGTTAACCTGATACATGAGAGAAGGGGGTGCAGCTGGAGGTACGACTTCCTTCGCACGCGTGAGGCCCAGCTCAGGGCTAAGAGCAGGTGATGTTTGGGTGCAAATCTCCTTCTTTGATGGCAAATCCCGAAGCAAGTTAGGTTTGTGACTCTTGGATAAGATGTTTAAGAACATTTGAACTCAGACAGACAGGTGAGAACAGGTGAATGTGGTGCTGCTCTTGCATTTTTTTTTGCAAGGTGCGTTAGCTGTGACTATTTTCCCTTTCTGATTCAAAGGGATCCTTATCCCCACTCATTATCCATCTGCAAACAACTTCTACACCCAAACTTCACTCCTGGGAAAAACTTAAATGACAAAAGCAACCACTGCATTTCACTTTAAGGAGAAAAAAAAATAAAGTTTGCAGGCTACCTTCAATTGATTTGCCTTTTACCTCAAAATACTGATTGCAAACTGGAGTTAAACAGGAGGATTTGTTTTGCCTTTACCTCAACACAAGCAGCACAGTTCTGGACAGCCATCAGTGGAACACCATATGTACAAGCAGGGTAGTTACAGGTCAGGAATGCTGTGCATTGGCAAGACTGTGTGGGAAAATGCATATAGCACCTGCTGACACCCTACAGGCACTTTCCAGTGCCTTACTCCTTCAAGAACACTAAATAAACAAGCTAAATTCCTGATCCGGAGATTTACAACGTATGGGTGGGCAGATTGCTGTGCCTACGTGGTGCCTTATTGAAGTCAGTGGGGCTCCATGCAGGTGCAGCTGTCCATATGCGCATAGTAAGCCACAGGCTTAGAGCTTACTACTGTAAAAATCAAAAACAGATCAAGGAGAACAAAAAATAAGAAAGCACTATATTTCAGGCTTTCTTTGAATTCTAACTAAATTAATATTTTGGAGGGAATTAAGGAAATTGAATCCCGTTCAGTTTATGTTCCCCCACAGACTCAGGGAACCGGAGCGCTTTCCGAAGGTAGCAAGGGAAAAGCAGTAGCATGTATTTTTGCTTATGAGGGGGCGATGTCAGAGCCATGAGAGTGAGCTATAAGGCAGCAGAATTCTTGTGATTCGCTAACTCTGAGTTTATTTTGACTTCTTCACGTATATATTAATGCTTAAAAAGACAGGATATCGTGTGCAACATGCCTTGCTTTGTCAGGTCCTCGGAGTTCGGCTCCCGGAATGCGTGGCAGTAGCGTAAAGCAGACAGCTGGTCCTCTCATCTTCCCCAACCTCCTGTTTTGTAACTGCTAGGTCATATTATAGGGAAAGCATGCTGTAGTTTTGCCCTGTATTGCCTTTCAAAGCAACTTGGACTATACAGTTGTTGCTACAAGGATACTACGTGGGAGGATAAGCTGAGTATCAGAAGCATAAAGAAAGAAAAAGGACGAGAACCACCCTCTCTTCTAAAACTTGACAGACAGTATGAGAATAATACAAGCCACTTAAATTATCTGAATTTCTAATCCTCAGATTACAGACCAATAAATCATATTTTTTCAGTATGTAGTTCATTTTGTATCATGCCAGATCACTTCAACTTTGATTCCGAAGCCCCTCCAAATGAACCAGCAGAAACACTTGCATAACTTATTTGTTCAGTTCTTAATCATATTTGCTCTTGGCAAATTTAAGAAATTGCAGGAAACACAGTAAGGCTTAGTGTCATGATAGCTGCCACCTTCAAAACAACTTTTTTCTCTTCCTCATTTCACTCAGATCTAATTCCTGGTTGTAAAGTGTAGAAAAAAAGCAAACAAAAGCCCAATAAATTACAGGTTAGCCTAAAGCTCAATCCTTAACTTTAAGGATGCATAACTATTCTCACCTCCTACCTCCCCTTCTCAGTATTATTATTTAGACATTTGAGAAAGACATCTTCTAGACAGATTTTCCCCAATAATATCTACCAAGATACTTACATCCCCATATAGCAAACTTCTGTGGCCATCTTTGCAGCTTCTCGAACATTTTAATTTTTGTGGCACATGCTATGTAATCAGACAACAGTTCCACTTCGCATTTCAAATTAAGATGATGGGAAACTTGTTTACCCAACATATGCATGGCAGATTTTGTATGGACAGCACACGCACAGCAGCAGAGAAGGACTGTGCACAACTCTCCTGCCACCTTGTGTAGCCAATATATGTGATCCAACAAAATCAGGCTGAGGGGTCTGGAGGGCTAAGGCTTCTAGTCTAAAAGTATTGTCCAGGCCGGTAGAAGACAGCAGAGCCTTAGCGGCAACAGTACAGCAGAGAGCACAGACCACAAGACTGCGTGCTGCTTAAACCAGCATTCATCTTTCTTGGCAGAAGATGGAGCTGTCATGACAGTTTGATTTACATAACACAGAACATTTCAAAAATATGGCGGAATATTTTCCAGTCAGCTGGTTGAAAGAGTATTTCCCAGGGAAAAAGAAATACAAGAAAGCCAGCAAGAAAAAAAAAAAAAAAAGAAAAAAAAGAAAAAATCTTGAAGCTGTTTTTGTTAGAATCTAGGCCTAGCCCATTGCTTAGGGACTGCATTTCAAACCCTGGACTTCATTTTCCAGAACAGTGCCACATGTAGCAGGTTGCAATCACTTCTATCCTTCTCAATATTTTAAGGGACAGCTTGATAAAAATAGGCACTTCAAAAAAAAAAAGAACAAGAAAAACTACAGTACACAGAATACACTACAAAAAACTTACATTGAATTTGTCTTTCTAGACATTTTTAAAAAGTTACAGCTTTAAGAAATTGAAAGAGACAATTCTGTTCAGTGGTTCATCATGTAAAAAATAAAAATACTTCAGAGTGTGGAACTTCAGATTCTTTTTCTGTCAGATATTGACTGAATTACAAGGTGAGGAAATTTCACACTACCTTTTTCCCTAGTTATTTCTATTTTTCCACCAAAAAAGCAAAAGGCTTTCTTTTTTGCTTTTGCAGTTACTGCTCTTATGATCTAACGATGCACAAGGGTATCAAATCATCCACTAAAATTCAGTAACCAAGGAGAAAAGAATCTATGTTTTTGTCCTTTCTTCCTAGAAAAAATACATTATTCCTTTTAAAGATTTTTGCTTTTTGTTAAATAACCAATAAAGTAGTTCCTAGATTGTATTCATATTAAAAATGCAGTAATTTGCAGGCATATGCTAGATACAGATGTATTCATGTTACTGTATGTGTCCATCTTTGAAAATTCAGCCTAGATTACCAACACCTATAAGCAAATCCAGTAATACTCAAAGACTTTCCAGCTCAGAACTTTTGAATTTGTTTATGAACATAAATTGTAGCAAAATATCTTGAACAAATTTCAAATACAGTGAAAAACTATAGAAGTGCAGGAGTAACAGTGGTCCACTTAAATCCCTCCACCCTCATTACGGTATTCATAAATGGGGTGTACTGTGTTTCCAATATAAACAACAGCAAAAAAAGCAAAAATGCTTTAAGCACATTGCTCATCTGTTATATTGGTCTGCCATCTGTAGGTCACTCAGAAAAATCTTTATTCCTTGCATTTCAGAGCACTTCTTTGTTTATTACTGTGCATTTTTCAGTAGGTAGCAATGAGAAGTATTACCATCCGCAGTATCCCTTACTCCTCACATACAGTTGACTTGAAACTCATTCAGACAGGTGATCATCATTAGAAACTTAAAAGCAAGAAAAACACCCACCATTTTCCCCATACACAAACACATTCTCCAAAACATATCCCAGATTCAGTCCCGCCCTAGAAGCATTTTGGGATTAATCAGGTGCAAAGACAGCATTATGCATGTATAAGAGCATTCCCAAGGCTATGACTTCTCATCTCTGTATTTTCAGGCCTCTTATCTCTGGTATGCCATATGGTAACTATATTTTTAAGTCTTTTTTTTTTTTTAATACACACACACACACATACCTTTTATATATGCATCTCTATATATATGCATCCACACAGACACACACTCTTGCATCTCACAATCTCTCTGCAGCTTTCTTCCTCATAAAGCACACAAAATTGTTTTTCTTCACGGGGCACCCTTGAAAATCATCTGACAACTTAAAGATGCAAAATGCAGCCTTTCCGCTGGAGTGTCCTCAGCCAACCCCTGCTGCAGCTCGCTGCGCGCATCCTGATTCTGCGGAGAACAGAAGTGCTGTGTCTGCATGTGGAGCTCACAGATGCCACTCAGACTGCTCAGCTGGAACAAGTGTTCCTTTAGAGATTACGTCCTTTGTATCTACTACAATAGGAGAAGATAAAATAACTCAGAAGTAGTTGAGACAACGTACAGATAGAGAGCTTGATTCCAGCACCTTCCAGACTTGGGCAGGTTGTCTCACACATTTCAAAGTGTAAATTAAGTTATGGTCCATTGGGATTGTTTTGTATCACACAAGCACAGATGCCCACAAATTCTCCTTAGACCCACATGTTCCGCATTATGGTGATGAGCCCTTTATAAAGGATAAATTGCTTGGAAAGACTTTCCCTTCATATTTTCAGGGGTTCAGAGTCACACAATCCTTCCTGGAACTAAAGGGAAAGATTCTTAAGGAGTATGTAGACTTTATAATCCATAAACCTATTCACAGATTTTAGATTTTTTTTTAAACAAAGATATTAAGAATTTGTAGGGAACACATTTCCTGAACTAAATATGTACTGATATTCATATGCATATAGGTTCTGTCTTTGAAATCAGATATTCTTACCTCTGTCATTGGTGAAGTGATAAGGATGCCGTTTTTGTTCAAAAAGCTTCAGAGCAAAGAAAAGACTATTCCACATGGTCTTGCCAATTTTCATACAGCAAAAGGCCCCTGCAGTGCACCATATCTTATTGATCTATTTGCCGAAGTATCTTTGCTAGCTCTGAAAAATAATTGC
>JAUBNY010001204.1:1353240-1367124 GCA_032275445.1 Crypturellus soui
AGAGAGGTTGTGGAGTCTCCTTCTCTGCAGATCTTCCAAACCCGCCTGGATGCCACCCTGTGCCACGTGCTCTGGGTCTCCCTGCTGGAGCAGGGGGTTGGACTAGGTGATCTCTAGAGGTCCCTTCCAACCTCAACCGTTCTGTGATTCTGTTACTCTATGAATACAGCTGCAAAAGCAGAATAAAGTATTCTGTAGCTGGCCTCAAGACAAATTAAACTATTCTGTTTACATTCTGACACCAAAGAGCACTAATGCTTTTGTTTTGGATTTTTGTTTAAAAGCTTGCATTGAAGCATACAGTGCAAAATGATATTAATAGACAAACGTGAATGCTAAGACTATTAGACAAACAATAATATTCAATAGTATAACAAAAGACCAAATCTAAACATCAAAGAGTACTTTAAGTGCAATAGTTCAAAAGGAAAATGCATTTTTATTTTATGCATCACTGAAATATAAGTAACTTGTGATGGTTTATTTATAAAAGAATACTTATTTTAATGATTGAAAGCAGGCGTATTGAACCTATAGTCTTTTTACATCACACCAAGAGAGTTCATCTCTTGGCAGGTAAATTAATTTATTATCAATGGCCTACTACCAGTCAGGTTTGTCTGGGGAGCCCAGTGGTTGCTCCCACACTGAAAAACAGGTGCACAGCCAGTGTTATTTTTGAGCTGTGTTATGCTAGCTAGGACTATGGGCTCACAGCTAAGATGGTGCATATGAACAACCTGTTATTTCCAGAGCAATCCATCTGCCTGTCTTACTCTAAATATGCCCTCCAAGAAAACAGTCTTGGGACCATCACGGTATATCACACCACTGGATCACAACTGTGGGCTGGCAGAAGCAAGCTGCCCTTAGCTGTCCCCTGCCCTGCCACCACGTCACTTGGATTTGACATTACCAATGCTGCACACAATGTTTTTTGTAGGATTTTTACACATAAGATATATTTTTTTCAAACTTATTTCACTACTGGCTTTGATCCTTCTCTATTCAAGTCTATTGGCAGCAACATTATAGCTAAATACTGAGAGTGGTTTTGCCAGGGAAAGCTGGATCCACAGGCTTTATTACTTATTTCTTTTCCTTCTTACAAAATCTATTGGAAGGAGATATTTATTTGATAGTAAAATATAAACCATGGAATAAGTATTCCCCTAGTGCACTCTTCAGCCTGCCTCAAAAATACCAAGTCTGAGAAACTTGTAAAGTAATGGCTAGATTTTTAATTAACTGAATGAATTTGGGTTTGCCAAAAAAGCATAAAACAAAAATGTAATAAATTCACAACCATGAAGAGCAACCCAAAATTTTCAGCTTAAACTATGTAGACAACTTCAACTTATTTGCTCTACCTAGAAAACAGTGGACTAGGATTAACTGAAAAATGAATACTATCCTGTTCTAACAGTATGATAACAGCGAAATGTCCTAAAGCTTTTAAAAGGGTAGAGCAGTTCTGAATGGAGCTATGCTGAAACTTGAACTGTCTCACTGGGGCACTTGCAGAGTCATATTCAAAAACAAAGCAGGCTTCAGCTATCAGCGTGTACCCCGAACAAAGCAAAATATTGTTAGATCAAAAGCTAAATTATGGTTACCAACATTCTTTTTAAGTAAATGGCTTATGCAAGCAGTGATAGCAACTAGCAGAAATGATTTTTATTCTTGCCACACATTACTGAAATTTTAAAGCTTTTTGTCCTTATAAAGCTCTCAATGGACTGAAAGTTTTAGTTATTGCCTGTTTCTAAGCAAATCCAAAGCATGACATACATTCACTGTTTTTTAGAACTGATGACAGTTTATTTCTTGCCCAGGGGAAAGGGCGATGGCTTTCACTGCCTTTTTTTTTAAAGCAGTACACAGCAGCAGAAAAAATGTCACCATTATTTACTGACATTTTCCCCTACTTTTGTATACATACATGTACGTGTTTATATGTGTGTATATGTATACATATACTTATGCATACACTGATCATTTCTCCATATTATCCCATAATTTGATTTCACTCATTTTGGTCACGGAGGATCAGAAACAAGGAGACTCCCTGCTCCAAGACTCTTACATGAGAAAGAGAAGAACAAAGCTTCCTACAAGGTGGTGTAAGCTTAGGTGAATCAAAGTCCATCCATAGAAATGAGAGTTGCATTACAGCCCTTGCCCTTGAAATGCACAGCTGGAACTTGAAGCAGTATAGTTTTTCTAGGCGACTCATTAGGTCTCTAAACATATCACCATCCCTGTAAATAGAGGGGTTGGAAGAGCATTGCAGGCAATCTAAAGAAATGCAAAGTTATTTCTTTTAACCACCTGGAACAGAAGTATTTTGAAGTTTATATATTTTGTAAATTTAGGAGAGTTTCCAAGCACCTCTTGATTGCTAAATTTGAATGCTTTAGTGGAAATTCCCATATTAAGAAGAGCTGCATTTTAAAGTAACTTTTGGCTTTGGTTATGCAATTTAAGCAATGAAAAAAACATCTACAGTACATAATTCCACATTTTTTGACTAGTTATTAGTACTTTCATTTAGATAAATAAGTAAAAATAAGCAAAAGGAAATCCTCAAATAAAAAAGTTGATTTACATACTATGACAGGCAGATGTACAATCTTAATGGCAACTGACGAGCAATATAACTGCTGTAATTACATAACATTCTGGCTTTCTCCTTCCTCAGAAGGAAAGATCTACTTGTCTACTTCTCATGACCTCCAGCTCTGCCATGATACGTGCACATTCTGCTACTAGAGATATTTTAGTATTTTGGATATCATAACCAAAAGGTATACATTGCAAATAACATTCCTGCAAAATATCTCTTGCCAATCATCAGCTGTTATTAGTGAAAAAAAAATATCCTGAGTTAGTCTTATTTATCCTTCAGCTGATCTCTCCAAGGAATGATCATAATATGGATAAAAACTAATTTACACACTTGTTTTTCTTTTAACCACTTACTAGTAATTTTCTAAAATGTGCTGGATTGAGAGCGCTTTGTCCTGAGAATAGAAAAAAAAGACTGTGAATCCAGAAAATCTAATTACTAATGCCTGATGACATTAAACTACCTACAATAGTTGTATTGCAAATTCCAAAAGGTGTGGTTCTCCTAAGCTCGCGAATCTCTACTTAACATACTCATTTGGCTAAGTGTCATCTCAAACTGATTAGTTTTCCTTAAGTAATGCTTTTGAGAGAAATTAATATCTGTATCTGCATCTATATCAGTTCTTTATGTAAAAGTATAAATCTAACTAACTACTCTAGCTTTTAAACAACAGTTGGAAACTAATGACTCAAAAGTGAAAACACAGTACTCCAGGAAATAGCTTTTTTCAACAAAGGTAGATACACAGACACAGATACACATATTTTAGAAGATCCTTTTATTCAGCAAAAATTGTGCCTTGCAAAATGTAAATCAATATATTTTAGGCCTTACCAGATATGTGCCTCAGTTTCCACATGCATTAAATCAAAGGGTTCTTTTAGGCACAGTTATTTAATGTGCTTGAATATTTATAAGTCATAGGATGCTATTTATGTGCAGCACTTATGCACATATTAACAGCCTGGTAATGCAGTTCAGTCGGTGTGTTATTTAGATGTAAATTGCTTGCGAACAGATGACTCAGTCTTCAGTTCCATTCAGTCGAGGACCTCTTTCTTTAGGAGCAATGACTTGGTGGGACCAAGTGAAGCAGTAGATTTACTGATATTTATGTTCATACTTCAGGAAATACTCAAGCTACAGACCAACTTTCAGATAACAAGACTGTCAAGATAATATCCAGCCCCAGGCTATCAACAGTCACCCCTCCAAGTTCTGGTTATTTTAGAGACTTCTATCCCATCTATTTTCGAATCAATCATGTCATATTCAGCTGAATTACACTGAAAACCTCCTTTCCATTTTAAGCACTCCTTGTTTGGTTGTTGGTTTTTTTTTTTTCCTTTTCCTTTCTAGATATCTCTAAAAGTACAGCAAAAATTCACATGCATAAAGGCAATGGTTTATTATCCATAATTATCATGCTTATTCATATTGCTAGACAGGATAAAGAATTATCTCAGAAAGAACTGAGTTGCTCTTTAAATGAAAAAAACAATCACCTGGGTATTTCAGTAAAATAACTGAATCAGTAAGAAATCCTGCAGCTCTCACTCCCAAGTATGACCATGACTCATCTACTTTCCTTTTTAATAGCAATATTCTTTTCTCTTTTTAAGTGCAACATGCTTAAATACTGTACAATCTGCAATGCTCTGTTAATCTCCTTTTCTAAATCCACAGATTTTAGACTGCATTTATATACCATTTGTATCAATAAAGTTACCTAGCATCATCACAGTGGTTACATAATGCTTTTATGAAAACAGAGTCCTGAAAAAAATTGCTGCCTTTTTCAGTGTCAATATTTGCAGCAGTCTACAAAATAGCAAAATTATAAATAGAAAAAGCTCAGCTGATTATGCCCTGGAACAACTCTTACAGCTCTCTGGATATATAAGAGTTAATCAGAACAGGCTGTTAAAAAACCTTCCAGTGAAATACAGGACTGTACTGCAGATGTGTGGAGCATACAGAAGGTGTGGTCCATGCCTTGTACATGCATATTTAAATATCTAATTTTATACGACCTTAAGGTTGTTATTAAAGAATAACCTCCTGGAGAGGAAGAATTACGTAGCAATTGAGGCCTACCACATTTCTTCAAATAAAGAGCAGAGAAGAAGAGAAGGAAAAGCCCAGGTTACTCACGATTCTTTTCACCTCTCCACCTTGACCCCGCTTTTATTCTAGGCGAGATGTCCATTGCAGCAGTAATTTCTACTAGCCAAACCAGCAGCAGCAATGACAGCACATCCATGCCAGGTAAAAAAAAAAAAATAAAACAAAACAAAGAAAACCACAATCCTCTCTACCTGAAGTACTGCTAAAGGTGAATTAGAATACTTTCCTTCGTTAGGAATGAATAACTGGAGGTAGCAGCATCTACTCAGCAGAGGCAGAGGGAGATGTAAAATATTATTTCAATTAGAAATGTTTCTTAAAATTATATTTCCAATACATTATTTCCTATATCCAGAGAATGTAAAACCAGAACAGACGTAAAAGCTTCCTCTAAGCAGAAGAATCTGGGATTCAGACGCAGGAGGAGATGAACTGACAGCTTTCTTTGGTCTATCAGAAGCCACTAGTTCCTAACCTGCCTCTGCCACCTCTCAGCTCTTCCAAATGTTTATCAACATTCCCCACAGCACTGTAACACAGGACACTGCCAAGCTGAAAGCAGAGGGTTTTTTTTCTCCTTGACTTGCATATTTCACTGCAGTTTCAAAGAACTGATGACACGGAACACTTGATGTTGACACTCAAAACTCATTATACTTATCAACGGGTGCAAAACTAGAGCTTGTAGAGCTTCCTCTCCTACTTACAAAGGGTGGAAAGGGGAGGGAGAGAAGAAGAAAAAGAAAATATCTAGTAGGAGAGGGAAAGGCTTAAAAAGCTGCTCAATAACTCTCCCGTATTTAGCATAAATATCTTCTATTCCCGAGGAAAATAATATAAACAATGCTACCTCTCATCCAAGTTTCTATCAGCAGAAACTGGAACAGTTCACTAACAGTGAAATAAATAGGAAAAAAAGCCATGAGAGTGTACATTGCCCTTGTTTGTATATAGTGTATGTTATGCAACAAATCTCTACCTTGCAAGCAAGCCAAAAGCAGACTCCAAGCAACCAGCTTTCTTTGCAGACTTCAGTGTTTTCAGAATTAACTCTATTATCGCTAAAGCTATTTAACAAAGTGTCTGAGAATGCCAGGCAGCTGGAGCATAGAGGTCTTCATGATGATCTAAGTAGCTGCAAAGTAGAACTGTAGCAATAATACTAACCCTTTCACCACAGCTATGAAACCATTCCTAGCTTGTGGAGGCCTTCTAAAGCCTGAGCCTATGAGCTGAAAATCATTATAATAAGATCAGAGTGTTTTTTGTTCATTTTGTCATTTGTTTATTTGTTGTTGGTTGAGGGCTTTAGTTTAAATGCCTTGACTCCCTGCTCAGTACCCTAGGTGGATGAAATGTACATTCATATGCAGTAAAATAAAATTACTGATAAATAAGTGATTTTTTTAGCATCATAAACAGCAGCCTCAGGAATGCTTATGACTAGCTTGTTTATACAGGGGTGATTTTCATTTTCTTAATAGAGCATTAATGAATTAGTATTAATGAATTAGTATTCTTCTGCATCACATGCTGCATATTATGTGTTGAGTAGAGGCCATGACTGTAGCTGACTCTTAGAATTAATGATTTCTTTTTAAAGTAAATCACCAGGACTGCATTTCTAGATATAGTTTCAAAATATAGAGAAGGAATGCCAAAGTACACTATTTGAGCCTTAATAATATACCTACCTATTCATTTGTAGTTTTCATAGACCCTGCTCTTCACAAAATTCAAACTCAGAATGATTAGCACTATTGATATATTGCATGGCAACCACTTTAAATATGAACACCTGAAGCCATTCACCTCTAGATCTCCTTGTGTTAATGATAATAACTTCCTGAAAGAGCCAAGGAAAAATCTTTTTTACCATAGTTGGTAGACTTTAGATGACAGCAGAGAAAATCTATCACAGTGTTTCTCATGATTATTAAAGAAGTTATCCGCAAGTCCTTCAAAGGGAGAAAATGAACATGACACAGGGAACTGGGAAAGGAACCCTGTAATTTCTTGTAATTTCACTGTGACCTATTGAAGAAATCAGGAACAAACTGCAGCTATCTCCATTTGGGCTAGCTATGTTCAGAAAAAAATGAAGACATTTAAAGCACAGAATATAAAGAACCCAGCAAACCTGGCAAATCTTAAGGGCTACAAGTAGCCTTTACTTTCCACGTGACCCCAGCAAGCCTCCTCACGGCTGCTCCCCAGGTGCAGAAGACCAAATTGCAGGGGTGTTCAGCACAGGCACCCTGCACAGGGGCAGATTAATGACAAAGCCCTCTGCCCATCTACGGACAAAAGAAAATTGGTGCCTGCTGTTGGCTACAGCCTGCTGTTGGGCCTCTGTCCCATACTGAAAATACCTCCTATGGTAGCATAAAGAGTTAAAAGAAATTTTTCATATCAGATGAAGAATGTCAGATTCCCCCATTTTTTAAAGCATATTCTAAATTTACTTTTCTTGTCAACTAATCTCATGCCAGAGAAGCATGTTGATAGTCACGCACTCACAGATGACTCATCATGCTGCTAGTTATGTAAGACACCTAAACAGACCAAATTGCTTACTGCATCAGAAGATTATATAGAAAATTATACAGAATAAAAAGAACCCCACAGTTAACACAAGGTGGTCCTTTCGGAGTACACAAGCTGTAATGTGCCACGGTTTAGTATATTATTAATGGAGAAATATTACCTTTTAAAATGATAGCTACATTTCTAAGCACCAAAACCAAAAGGTTTTACAGTTTTGTGGTTTACACTGCACTGTTCGAGAGACAGAAGATTTTCAAGTAAAATAACTAATGTGTGGAATTCCAGAATGAGTCAGACTGAAATCCAAGCCAAAATTTTGAGCTGCCTCATAGATGAAAATCAAACCTTATAGTTTATAATTGCTATCCTTAATGTGGTCCCAGATCCAAATCTCATTGGATTTAGCACTGTGCAAAAGTAAAATGGCGCATCAAGACAGTATTTTAATAGATATCTGCTGAGTTCTTAGACGGCAGGACTGTTTAGTTTTGTATACAGGCTTAACAAAATCTTAGTCTCAGAACTAAGGGCCAGGCTGCTTTTTACCTTGCAAAAATAATAAATGTGTACCTTTAAGGTTACATAAACTGTACATAGATTTCTGCACAAGTCCCATCCATTTATTCTGTCATAGGACAACAAGCTGTTGCCTGAAGAAAAGCCACCCTGTAGCCTGATGGATGTGAAGGGATGCCATAAAAACAGCATCTCATAAATGACCATTCACCTCTTCATTCACATCAAAGACACAATCGGATTGCATAAAATGCATCACCAAGAAAAAATTTATATCACCTTTTCTGACTGAGGACCTCACACACAATGTCACTGGTTGTGACATTGTCTTGCAGGTCAGCGAGAAGTTACTGTCCTAAGTGCAATGCCAATCTGCTACCATCCCTTTGGAACAATGTCAGGTAAAACTGAAGAATAATTCAGAGGTATGAAGCTCATGAGGTTGCCTGTTCCTAAGTGATGCAGTATTTTACAGGTCATGTAACTAATTTCTCTTTCTGCAGTGTAATTTCTGCTCATGCAAGTTCCTTAGCAACTTAGAAGCTTATTCAAAAGCAAAGTAAATCAGTTTGGAATTTGCTACGGGGACAACATTTTCATAGATGTGGTGGACAACATGAAGTTGTTATGGCAAGACTGGATGTCTTTCTAACTTTTATTTTGCAGCTCAGTCAGAAGTTAAGATAAAACTAGCAAATCAATTCCAGGCCTGTGCTACACGGTGGGTCAGACTGTATAGTTCTATCTAGCTTCAATATAGGCTATTCTCTACAATCTTCAGACATGATGTGTTTTTACCTCAGCTTTCATCATGACACAGACTTTTGATTTTTGTTGTGCTAGGTCATAGATAAAAGTTTCTAGCAATTTGCTGTACAGTTCTCTCCTTAGATCAAGCATTTTTCAAGAGGTCTTTTCTTTTAACCCCCAAAAGATAATTTTATTCAATTATCTGAAGAGTTTTTAAAACTTTTTTTCTAAAGTTCCCTCTCTCTTCACTAAAGACTTCACTCTTACCTTCTTCTCAGGATATCAGAGCTCTCTGCAGCTTCTTGACAAAGCATTCTAGGAAAGGCTTAATGCACCTTTGCTCTCTTTGCAACAATACCTGATTCACTGCGACATGATGAAAGCTACAGCCCCTCATCCTCAAAGTCTATGCAGCAGCGAGGTCAGCACTCATGGGCAGGGAAGTCCTACTTCACTCTTCTCAAAGTCAAAGCCACTTCCTTACTTAGGGATATCTCTCTCGTCTCTTCTAACGAACCACCACTGATTGTACTAGAAATTGATGGTCTAGGAAAGCTTTTTTAAAAGGCTCACATGCAGATTTACTAGTGAGGGAGAACTGAATGACACAGAACAGCAAAGCACCAGCTCCTGAGCCATCCTCTCCTAAAAGTCTGATGAGGACTGTATCGACTAAAGTAATCTATTACTGTCACCTTGTCTTACCAAGGAGCATAATGAGATCTTCTCTTTCAGGACACAGAGTTCTTGATTTTAAAGCATCTTTATCAGGTTTGTGGAACATGGCAGGTCGCTATTTCTGCAGTATAAACAGTATTTAAAACTACTGGCACAAAGGACAACGGTTCTTATGTTATCTTTAATGCACTTCTGTGACAGTCTCACACTTTAAAAGAAAGCCAAAATTTGATGACTATTAGCCTCCATGAGGCAGGCAGTAAGGCACAACAGGACGAGAGTTACAGAACTCAGTAAAGTTAAAGTTAAAGTTTTACCTTGCAGACCCGATGATTCTAATACTGGAGTGATCAACTCACACACAACTTTATTTTCCAAGAAAAAAATGTGCAGTTCTGTCTGCAAAACGAATGGTATATTCATGTAATTCAGTAGTGCACAAGAAACAGATTCTGATGTTTTACTCCTTCGAATTTGGGGAAAAGGTAGAACTCTCAGATCAGCTTTGTAGTTTGTTGTTGTTGTAGTTTATTTGTTTACTTGTAATATAGAACTATTAAACAGAACCACCAAGTCTTTCCATAGATCACCTAGGGTGAAAATTACTCCTTACAATCTCTTATCATCAAACCTATCATTTACTTGCTCTTTTATTGTCAACAAACTATGAACACATAAAGATCTGAATGCATAAAAATAAATATACAAAATTTACTATCCAACTAACATAACCTTTACAGTTACTGTTTACTTATTGAACTCCAACAGTGCATTGAGCACTGTATAAATATATAAAATAACATTATCTCTCCCCTAAAAAGTTTATGATCTAGCACAACTATGTCTTAAAACTCAACATTTCTGTGAATTAATATGCTTTATTATTTTGTTAATTTCATCATTTTTTAACATTTGAATTCTGAATTATAACATTATATATTTTGCTGTCACCTTTACATCCTTGGTGGTATAGGAAAATAAATATATTCTACTTAAATAGTCAGGTGTATAAAAATTAACTGCATATATATGTATGTGTATACATACATAGGTATGTTCCTGTTAATAACTTCACAAAGAAACATAGCAAGATTTGCATTGTTCAAAAATAGGTTTGGAATATACTATTTCATCTTGATTAAAGTAATATTTAATTAAATTAATCTTGGTTTAGGTCAGCCAGTTTTGCATATATGCGTAGTTACTTTATAAAGCTAGCACTGAATAAAGTTCTCAATAAAAATCTTTAAAGATTTGGTCTGTTTTATGAGGGAAAAAATAATATAACCAAATAACTTTATGCCTTATCAGTTTGGCACCTATTCTTACTTTCTCAAGATAACACAGATTATTTCAAAGTGCAAGCGTCTGAGGCCATCAGCTATAAGAGAGACTTCAAAACACATATGAAGATCAAAGAAAATTATGTGACTCTTATTTTTCCATCTGACTGTAGAAGAGTGGCATTAGACAATACCTATAAAGTTAGGTTAGCGACTACTGAGCGTTTTAAGAGAAATTGTACATTGCTGGCCCAAGTAGCCTGAGTTATGACTGCTTTCTTGACTGTTATGACTGTAATACATAAGATAGACTCCCTCTCCTTGCAACAGATTCCCTTTAAGTTCATCAGGATGTAAACAAAAAAGCACTGATTTGTAAACAGGCAGTAAATGAGCTTTGCTTGTTCGCTGTTATTAAGAACATGAAATAAGTTTCTACATGACAACTCCAAAATGGCAGGCAGTAAAAAAAAAATCAGATAGCCTTGCTAACTGGTCTAGACATTTGCGACATTGTAACTATCTAAAACCTATATGGGAAATGCTTCTTACAGGCTGCCTGCATCCAGCTGGGTGAGGACATTTCCTTTACAGTGTTTCCATATTAATCAGACAGAACAAGAATGAAGGTCAGTGACTTAGGCTAATAAAAAGAAATTCAGGTTCAAGAACGACTTTAACAGGCCATTGCACTGGTGTTAATGACTGGATTTTTTCAAAAATGCTTTTTCTCTTTCCATTATAGCTGAGAAAACTTAATTCTTAAGAGCTGAATTTTATGATTAGGGACAAAGTAACTTATAATCATATTAGTAATGACTTGGTTTGTATCCCAAATGATAAAACAAATCACTGACTGTAGTGGAACTACAGTGAACTATGAGCATCTGGCCTCCATGTCTTTGATGAACATTTTCAAAGCCTTGTTGAGGAAGATGGATACTCATTAAAATAACAAGGGGAATTGGGTTTCCTTATATTCAGACAAAAAGCAGTAATAGAATTTTCAGTACTCAGTGGAATTAATGATCTGACTTCTATTTGTGCCTTTGAAAATCTCCCCAGTGAATTTTTTGGGTGAATTAGAGCTATGGGGTAATCTCATAAATTGGAATGGATTCAATAAGCTAAATGAAAACATTTACCTTAAATGCTAATTTAAGCCATGAGCTGATGGAACCATCCTAAAAAAGCTTCACCCCTTAACAGCTATATCACAAGCTCATAGAGTGCATGGAGCTAAAATTACCATCATAAAAATGAATACTAATTGTATGTTCCAGTAAAATATAACGTAAATGCTTTTTTTTTTTTTTTAATGGATTTGGACATATAGATAGTCATAACACAGAGCACAGTGGCTAACTTTTATTTACATATCAAAAAAAATTAAAAGACTGTAAAAACTATTTTCTTGTTTGATTCAGGGTAGCATTCCATCTGAAGTTGCATGCTCTTACACCCTATACACACATGTTAATGGCAATGCTCATGGTCAGTGGCAAAAGTAGGTGTTTCTAATGATTTCCACATTTTCTAATATAGAAAGTCACCAGTATACTGGTGTTTAGAATAATACCATAATAACAAGACACAGGATAATAAGCATTCCAAAGTATATGAGCTCCTTGTTATAAAATTATATTTTCTCCTAGAATTTAATAACGGTTCCCATTATAAGTTCTGGCTAATGTATTAGAGATTTTTGCTATTCATTAGATGAAATTACTTATATGCACCATAAGACTTAGTTTAAACTTGGGATCATATTATCATTTTTATCTGTTATGAAGAGAAGCATTAATCTTGGAAATCATTAAAAAAAACACATGTGAAAATAACCACATAACATCCAAGTTACTAATTTAAAGATTCCAAAATCTAACCTTGAAGCCATTTATCCCTTTTACCTTTTTTTTTTTTTAAAGCATGAAACATTCATAAGAGTTTCTTATAAGAGTTTTTTCTTACAAAACAAATATGTTTAATGAACAATTAGCTTCAACAAAAGCATTACTGATGTAATAATCAAATTGTCTTTACTAATGCAGGGATGAACCATGTTTAAGTTGTGCTATGAAAAAGATGATTTTTTGAGGGACAGAGCTCTGTACTAACATAAACTTCCAGGAGACTTTTTACAGATAAGGTAGTTTTATTTTGGATAGCATAAAAACAACCAATAATTATCTAAATAAAAAAGAAATAACCTTAATAATGGAAGGATAACACGCGGCATGTTCAGAACTAATAGTTAAAAGATAAGAGAGTGACTATCATACTTTCTCATAAGAGAGGGATTGTAACTGTCACCTGTATCAATATAATTCCTGTATATGAAGAAGAATGCACCCCGAAGGCTGTAGAATGGTTACAGTGCCCACAGGTGCTGCCTCTGACAGAAAGCCTAGTCCTTTTTTCTAGTTGTTAACTAGTTATTGAGGACTTAGTGAAAGAAAAAAAAATAAATACCAGCAATGCCATGAAGGAGACCAGTTAAATGCCAGTATCAGCAGCAGTCCTGGGGACCGGCAGACACTAGGGCAGGCCCCAGGCTGACACGGGGTAGCAGATGTTCTGATGGGAGCTCCCACTATGAAAAGGCTGAACATGCATTTTTTACAAGGCCTTGAGGGCAGACGATGGCATTCCTGGTAGAATCTCATTTTGAACTTCTTTCTGCACAATACAGACACTGCACTGCACAGTACAGCCTCGTGAGCAGTTTCCCAGAGAAGGTGCTGGGCCCTGAGCATCCTGGACAGCAAGAGGGACATGAACCAGCAAGATGCCCTCGCTGCAGAGGCAGTCAACGGTATCCTGGGCTACATTATGCAGGGCATTGCCAGCCAGGTTGGGGGAGATGATCCTCTTCTACTCAGCCCAGGGAGGTCATGGCCGATGTGCTGGATCCAGTACTGGACTCCCCAGTACAAGGCACACATGGGCATCCTGGAGCAAGTCCAGCAAAGGGCCATGAAGGTGATTACAGCACTGGAGCGTCTCTCCCACAAGGAGTAGCTGCAAGAGCTAGGACCATTCAGTCTGCAGAAGGATCTGGAGAAGTCTTACAAATATTTACAAATAGCTGAAGGGAGGGCTTAAAGAAGGGACTTTTCAGTTGTGCCCAGGATGAGTTACAATGGGCACAATTTCAAATATAGGAAACCCTGAACATACTAAAGTACTTCTTCATTGTGAAGGTGATCAAATGCTTGAAATAGTTACTCAGGGAGGTTATGGAGTCTCCATCCTCGCAGGCAGCCAAGATTTGATGGAATGTGCATCTGGGCCACCTGCCGTAGGTGACCATGCTGTTATGGCGGACCAGATGATCCCTAGTGGTGGCTT
>JAUBNY010001204.1:1370400-1391044 GCA_032275445.1 Crypturellus soui
AAATTTTCTTTGATAAGCTTAAATAATGTATACAAAGATGTTCTCTGTTTTCATTCTTCTATTTTAAATGAAGACACCAAGAACTTTATGTAATCTCTGTTCATTTTGCAAGATTCAGTAATGAAACTAAAGCATTAGAAAATTGCATCATGCAATTTATAAGCTTATAAATTACATGATATTACACTATAACGTATTCAACAATTTAGTGTTTGTTAGATTAATTTGTTTTACTCTGTGAAGAATCCTAAAAAGAGCACCATAATTACAAAAAGGATTGCAACACATCATTAAATGTGCTATAAGAATCTTTTGCTTTAAACAGGACAGTTCGATAATACTTTTTTTTCTCATTAATGTGCATGCTCAGTGCAGCTTTTTTAAATATAATTTTGTTAGACATATTTCACTAGAATATATTTCTGAAATTATCTGTATGTCTTATCTGCAAATAAAGGAAATTTATTAAGCAATTTATAATAATCTATCTAATACCTATAGCCTTATTTACCAAGAAACTTCTAAAAGCAACACTATTTAGTCAAACTGTTGAATATTTACTATTTACTCAGACTGGTTTTTCTACCAGGAGTTTTACCTTTGCTTCTCTTTAATGATAACTCCCTCCTCCAATTAGTTTAATACAGGGTAAGGTGTTACAACCTAAAGCAAATTCCAATTCCAATTTAGTGAAGTGTACAATGAACACTAGAGGAACAAAGCACACTACTATTACAACTATATTAAATATTCCCTTTGGAGTTTGAGTTCTCTTTCATTATGAATTCTATTACAGAAAAATATAATCCTTATACATGATGCCATGAAAAGGTGAGAAGTGAGCTGTTTAATTCCTATAGTATGGTTACCAAATGCCTGTTTTACAACAAATCATTAAAAATATCTTTCCAGAAACAAAATGGAGTATGTACAGCACATTCAGTCCTCAGACAATTATAAATAGAAACTTAGGGTAGATTGGTGAAAAAATTCTGAAATCTCACAAAATGCCTAGTGTATATCTGATCTAATGTCCAGAAAACAATGAAATAAAAATGTTGGAAATAAATTCATATCTTATAGAATAAACTTTCTTTTTTCAATATAATTTACAAAGTAGAGTAGATGAGATGGTAAAGGGTCAGTAAGGTGATTAAAGCATAGCCGATTAGGAGAAATGATCTCTCTCATGCTACGACATACCATTAACACAGTCAAGGTGCTTTTGGATTGACATGTTACATAAGGCCAAGATGTAAAATATGTGTTTTCTAAGAGTTGTGAAACGTAGCTGGTATTGAAATTAATATTCGTGCTCTAGAGAAATTATATTACAATGCATAGCTTAGGGGTATAGTGAACTAGATAACATCAGTCCTTAGAACGCAGAAGTGCCTTTGTCTACTCATTAGTCAACTTGGACAAGAAAACGCCCAGGAATTCTGTTTATGAGTGAAGATGCCTTACTGATAAGCTTACTATAGCTTATCAGTTTATTTCCCATGAAGTTCATACATCTCTTCTGCCTGTCACGTAAACTGAAAATGACTCAGATCCTGGCTGCCACAGCCTATGGCCCAGTGCTTCCATATAGAACTGAGTAGTAAGCAGTTTAGTAGCTGTTTAACATTCAGTTTATTAAGCTTCACAAGAGTACACTGAAGACTGAAGAAGGCAGAAATTCCTCTGCTGGCTAGTTGTAAATTTTTTTTTATTATTATTATTATTATATGCATTATTCTTACTTTTATTTTTTATGAGGAATAAACTCTACGAGCCACTTTACTTAGTCATCTTCTGTCAGGATTCATGTTTGAGCCCAGGTTATCCCACCACTCCCATATATGCACATTTGCGCCAAAAACCTTTGGAGGAGGAATTACACTTCCTTACACCTTAGAAGGTATTCTCATTCCACCACCCTGGGAAGACACCACCCCACTTTATTTTTCCTAATTACTTTGTAAAGTTTTGAGCTAAAGCAAACAAGCAACAAAGCTGAGACTTTACACCTTGTCCATGCTTAACCACACTGCACAAAATACCTTTACATTTAAAATGTTCCTGTCATCCGTATCCATCCTGGCCCTCCCTCTTCCCTTTCTTCATCTCTACAGAAAGGGTAGACATTCCTAATAACTAAAAAAAAAAACAAAAAACATGTCTTTGCCTGTGAGTGACACAGTTCCAGCTACATGATATAGGTCATGTATAAAGGTAAGGGACCTTATGCAAGTAGTGAAATAAATTGAAAATTTTTCTAATGCTCACATCTACAATTTTGAAAGCTGTGAATATGTCATATCACAGTAAATAGAAACCAAGTTAAATGTTAAATGTTACATTTGCACAAATAGGAAAAAAAATAATCGCAAGCCGGTAAATCTACAACATGTGCACCACAGAAATACTGCCTGTCAGTATAATCTACTAGGAGCAGGGTTATTAAGCTCTATCCTTCTAAGCATGTGGGAAAGAGAAGTCATTACCGCAGTGCGAGGGGACTATACACTATTTTAAGGTCAGAGAGGTGAGTCTGATTTACTGCAAAAGGCCTCCTTAAAGCATGATGTGATCAAAGGGACAACCAAGGATAAATCCAACGCACGACTGCTTTGCTGTGGTTTACTAATGTCACATTCACTTCAGCGAATATTAAAGTAACGCAGTATTAGGCAGCACAGTACCTACCAGTTTGTCCGTGTAAAATATCCTGGTGGGAATACTAAAGTAGCACTGCTATTGTTCTTGTGATAGGTACTACCAGAAGTGCCAAGTACGAGGAGCCTTTCTGCAGACATTGTCTTGTATACGTAACATGCAACACATTAAAAATGGAACTGAACAACTGCTGACAGGACAGCAAAAAGAGGAGAGGAAAAAGGACAGGGAGAGAGAAAAAAAGAGAAAAAAACAGAGACAGGGAAATGTAGATCCTCAGGCACACAGCAACAATTTATTCAACCTGCCTGTTAGCTGTCAGGCTGCTTCAAGCGCACTGGAATATGTTCCACTGCTGATAAAAAACGTGTCACACAGTGGTAGAGGAAAAATAGAAAGGTGTGCTGAAATTTGTGGCCAGAATCTCTAATCCCTGTTCAGTAATGGCCAGCAAATGAAAAAAGTACGAGCAGCAGTAAATAAATTTTATTCAACCTTCAGCTAACATTTTTTTTTCTGTAGCTACTAGTTGATTGAGATACACCTTTATTTAACATCTGTAGCTCTTTTCCCTTGTGTGTATGTGTGCATGTGTATGTGCATGTGTCCTCCATGTTTTGCCTAATGATTTCTCCTATTTTCAGGAAATTTTCTGTAAATTGGCAGTGTTCACATAAGATAGTTATTATACAGGCCCTGTTTGCTTTATGGATTGTTGGTGGTCACAAAGTACTTTTAAGTGTTTTGTATCCAATTTTTTTTTGTATTCATTTTTTTTTTGTATCCAAATTTGTTTGGTATTGTTTCTGTGTCTCAGGTGAATTTATAAAAAGGAGAAGGCAAAAAAAATAGGATACGCAAGCGCATTTGGTAGGAATATTCAAACCAATATATGTTTGCACAAGAATTTGTGAACTTTTCATTTTTGAAAAATATTTTCTGAAAAAATACCCTTAGAAAATCTAGAAATATAAATGTTCAGCCCACTAAGAATAAAACTATTACTGATCTACAGCTACAAGCTTGTAATTGAGACAAAAACACTTAAAAATGGCCATGTTTTTTCTCAAGTAACATTTTCATTCTCCAGTTTAAAGTCCAAATATCTATCCACAGCCAGTGTTTGCTAACCATTTTTTTCTTTATAAGTAGAAAACTTTTTGGTGTAAAAGTTTTTTTTTTTAAGTTGCCTAGTACAAGCAATGTCTTACAAAAACGCCAGTCATTTCTTCTGGGTAAGTTTTATTCTGACTTTTTTGATGGGACTGCCGGATGAAAAATGGAATGGATTGATGAGGAGTCTAAAGGGAATGAGTTGAGAAAAGTAATACTTCAGGGAAAGCAGAGGTGGATTTGACTGTTATGGTTTGTGGTGAATGAAGAAAATAATTGGAAAGGATAAGCTTTACAGCCTGCCTTTGCAGTTCCTCTTAGGAGACCCTATTCCCAACTGCTGGATGACAACTTAAAAGGGATCTTGACGGCTTAAAGCTCTCAGTGCTACATTACAATTCTCCCGTTACAATGAATCTAAGAAAAGACCATAGTGAAAAAATTGGAATCCTTTCATTCCTCTTGCAGAAAAAAAGGAAAAGCTGAAAAATTAAAAGATAAAGCATCATACACATAAATACTAACTTAACTATGGAAAATTAAAGCCCAATGTTTTAACACTGTTTTTTTTTAAAAAGCTCACATGAGCATTAAGTATTGGAGACTTTGACTTGAACAGATCTGGTAGGTTTAAGCAGGTGCATCGAGAGCATTTAAAGTAAGATTTTCAGAGGCACTCAATGTGAAATCAGCAGGAATTAAAGTTATCTGAAAAATAAAGAGTTGATTCATGGTTGCTAGGAAAAAAAAAAAAGCCTATTTTAGGTGAGGTGACATCCTGAAAACAAGGGAAACAACTATCTTATCGAAGAATTCTGGGACTTTTTCCCTCTGTGAGAGCTCATACCTAGGGGAATGCTAAATCAGTGTTCTGGGCAGATCTACACTGGTGTCAGAGGCTTGGGGCTTAGTTTAAAAAGTTTTAAATGCTTTAGGAAGTGTATAAAGGAGAAATTTCTTTTCTCTATGTGAGATATATCTACAGCTACTTTCACACAAACAGAAGTGGTCTCTTGGTGTTCCCTCACTGAGGAGAATTCCACACCAGAAACCAACCATCCTTGGTGTGGACCCTTGTTCTTACCTATATCCCTTCTTTCCAAGGAAATGGTAAAAGAGGCAGCTGGCACTGAGAGTTTTCAGTGTGATTATGATTTGCTTTTGTGGTCTTTATTTTACACTTGTAATTCTTTTTTAATTCTTTTTCTTTTCTTTTGTGAACCACAGTTATATAATTTCAGCATAAAACTTTCTCACTTGTACTGACATCTTTGTGGCTAAGGGCACCTCACTGAGCTGGATTTTATTTCTCATCTTACTGATCATGCTAACTTGTGACAAAAAAAGCTTTTATTTTTAAGAAGGAAGTGATTTATCTTGCAGTGAAACATCTTTAGCAGAATAAATAAGCCCTAAAGTTTTAGTCTTAAGATTTAACAATACTTTTGAGGAATCAGGTAGTGTGTAACACTTAACATTAATCTTTTTTTTTTCTTCCATAAAATTAATGCAATTAATTGTAGATTAGATGACTTACCTATTTTACTTTTTATTTTCTAATTTTTATGAGACTAGTCTGGCCCCTCCAACTGCCCTCCAAAAAATAAAGTCAAGGTAAAATTTCAAAGCTGAAAAGAAAAGCAGATGTGCTAAAATGTCTCACTAATTAGAAATAATTTTAAAAGGAGGTTATTAAATACAATATGTTCCATGTTTCGTGTCAGTGAAATATACTTCAACGTTTAAAGCCTTTCCCCACCTTTTTTCTTTTAATGACTAGTTCCTAAATTGTCACAGCTTGGGAATCCCAATGAATAGTTTTTGCAAGTGCACACATCTGCATGAAAAAGTGATTATTCAATTTATATCATCATTGCTACATCCTATCATTGTTCCCACCGGTGAACAAAATGTTCTGTCAACATGATGATAGATGGCCTGAAGTCAGAACAGTGCAATTAACTTTCTTAGGCTGATTCTCTTTTAAGTGGTATAATAGCATCTGATTTTTCTTTTCACAGAGTTTCAGGTTATCAAAATTAATTTGCAGCATGTAGAAGCTAAACACTTTTTACATGCTTATGAAAATAAAATACCATTTTTGGATTTAAATTTTGTCTGTCAACAGAAACATAAATCTAGTGATAATTATTCTATAATGTATGACACTAAATAACCAGACCTCCTTAATAACAAGGCTTTAAAATAGAGTTCAGATGTGTTTTAATATGTTTTATGATTTATATGCCTTTACAATGCATGCTCTTGAAGTTTTTAGGCTTTCCTCTACAAGGAAGAGAGACAAAAACTTATTTTAAACAAAAAATTCTAATACTAATATAGCCTAGGAACTGATGGGAATTTCAAGACTTGAAACAGAAGCGCTAGAGGTGGAAACCTTGATCAACATACACAGACCTTTCTTGCACATAACAAAATAGAGTCAACATAGCTGAGTCGGTTGTCACAGCTACTATTTCAAAGTCACAGAGGGATGACTTTGCCATCTGATTTTTGTTCCCTTGCTCCACTAGAAATCCACAGTGCTCCACACGCACACTGACAGTATGGGCTAGTCATGACTGACAGTTTGCTCTAATGTCATCACTACATCAGAAACATTAAAAGAAAGAGACTGCAGACTACAAAGCAGGTTGTACATAACCTTGAAATATTACTTCCCAACAGTGTGACTACTTCACAAGGTCACAGAAATGTATTATGGGGGGCAGGGGAAGAAACATCTCTATTTCATACTTGTTTTTTGCCATATTGAGAAGAGGAAATAATTAAGCATCTTCCAGGACAAGATCTCATAAAACTCTGCTCTTGTGAAAAGTTTGCTTTGTTTTAACTGTAAACTATGCCTCTGATACTACATTTCACAAGATTATATATCACAGAATAAAATTGCATCTCATAACTTCTTCAGATGAATACTTAAATGAGCATGCACTGGTCAGAGCACTGGCAGTGTGTGTTACAGTGTGTGCTGTATTGATTAGCCTGCCTTTAGTTCACCAGAAAGCAATGTGCTGTATTCCACAGCGAATAGGAGAGATGTGATAATGTTATCCTATTCTCAGTATCATCTACCTTTTGAAGATCCAGGAAGTCACAAAATAGCTGTAGAAGTTACCACTATGAATAAGGAAGGATTTCAATGAAGCTGAGTTCTTCAGAAGATCTGACATTTACAGTTTCAAAAAATTATCTATTGACTGATACAGCGTAGTCAGCATGGAGAAAAAAAAAAAAAAAACAACCAAAAAAAAGCAAAACACAACGAAACAAACAACAGCAACAAGAAAGAGGTAATCTTTCTTCAAGAACCTAATAGAATATAGGAAGAATACAGCTTAGCAACTGATCCAGAGATCAGCTGAGCCTCTCTCCAGACTTATGCTCAGTGCTGGCTGCTTGGTCTGCAGATTTGCACTTCCCCCAGACCAGAACAGGACAAGGGAGACTCCATGCTCCCTCTTGGACAGATAGTTGAAAAAATTGTGCTAACTTGATAGAGCCCCTCCTCATCTGGGCAGCAGGAGGAATCATGGACTGCCCAAGGGGATTAAGGATGGGAATTAAGTAGAAAAGCATAAAGTGGATCCTAGAGAAATGGTTATTAGGCCTTATACCTTCACCCTCTTAAATAAATAATAAATGAATAAATAAATCATCATTTACTGCTGTGATCCATCCATTAGCATCAAGCAGTTAAAAGTGACACAGAAGTATTCTAGTACACACATTTCTTTCATGCTACTTTTTGCAGGAGAATGACTATCATTCTTTTCCTCACAAAGAAAGCTTGTATTAGCACTTGCTTGCAGTGACTGAGCATGAATACGGGATAATCTCATATAAGTTTGTGTCCAGTAAATACATCTTTATTTTCTTGCCTTCAGTAAATGCTAGCTTTTCACATTTAGGATCTGAGTTTTATTTTATGATCACTCTCCTAATTTACAATTCAATTTTTACAATTTACATTTTTTTTTACAATTACAATTTTTCCTTGCATTGCTGAAATATTCAATTAAAGAACCATTATGATCCATCTAAATACATATATAGAAAAACACAATACGCATTATCTGACTTTTGTCCCTTGAAGAAGTAAAAATAAAAGGATGCTTAGACACTTTACATCTTCAAAGGGCTCCCTTTTTATTAGGTTCCCCTTCCTATGGCTTGATAGTTGAGATAGAGTTGAAAAAACTTCACATATTGCAGCTTCCTGCACAATTTAATTAATCCTTCACACTGCTATGAGTAAAGTAATGCATAATCCAATAGGACTTCATTTGTAATTTATCATCAATTATTGTCCTTCATTGTAGTGTTAAATAATACCAGCCTCATTTAATGTGTGAAATGAGTCCCATTGATTTCTTTGTCTTTGTAATTGAAAGGGACAGCCCCATCAGTTTCATTAGAGGTTATTTGTCCTCTCATACATCAAACAAGACTTACAGCTTAAATATTAAAAAAAAAATCCATTACAAATCACAAATAAATCCAAAGGTAAAAACATGTAAGGTCAGTGAAATGCTAACATTAGGCTCAGCTATCCGAAACATCTTACAGACAACATATTAACAGATAGCACATGATTTCTCTGTGAAAACTAATAAAAGAAATGACTGTCATTTAAAATCAATGGTAATACAGAGAAGTACAACAACAAACACTGCAGGCCAGTGTGTGTTTCTGAAAAATATATTTTCACAACTGCTGTATTGCTACCTATGCCAGTCACACTTGTATCATGCTCTGCTTTAGGTCCTACAGAACGGTGGGGTAGCAGAAGCTTCACTGCACAATCGCATTATGCTTGGCTTAGGAAGAGAATGTATTTCAAGTAAGCAATCCAAGCCATAGATAAAAATCAGTGCTCCCTAATAAGTACTGGAATTGCCAAAGAAGCTTACAAAAATGAAGGAACACATTTACTGGTAAGGGCAGTTAACTCTTTTTATGCTGAAAGGGTACAAGGCATATATCAGGACCTATGTGTATGCTCAAGAGCTGTATCAGCCTGTAAATATTTGAGCAGTTATCACTTTTATAGTCAGAGGGTTGGTTCATTACTTTCTGTTGTTTCTAAAATATTTTTGTCATGTATTTTTCAACAAAATGATATACTATCTTGACTTTGAATCACAAAGCAGAAAAACAATAGCACTTGGCTATTGTAGAAACCAATCTGAGCATCCATTGGGTTCAATATTATTATTCATGCATGAAAGAGCTACTTGTGACAAGTGGTTATGGATTAGAATTGATTCTTCATGTTAGGCTTTCAGAATGAACCTTTGCCTCTAATGTGTTACATATTTCCCTGGTGTAAGAGTCCAGTTTCAGTATCTCTTTCAATGTAGAGAACCAACACAAAACTGTATCTGTCCTGTCATGTTAGCTTGGGACTCAAGTCTGCTCTGCAGCCCTGACCCCCAGGGTATCTTCACTCCACACGCTGCCTCTCATTGTGGCTTGCTTGGCAAGAAAATTCAGGTGCCGGAATGGGACTGGCTGACATATGAGCTTTGCCTTTATGAGAAAGAGTTCAAACGGTTCACACCCAGCTAACTATCTCAGGCAATGCACATACACTCCCTTTAATTTCAGAAGAGTGAAAAAAGAGAATAAAAGAAAATTAAGCAAATAGTACATCATAACAATCATATAAGCTGAAATTCCACAAGTTTATCACCAAGTTAAGGGAATAAATAAGTTTGTATGACTTATGCTACAAAAGTAAGATTTTCTGTTTCTAGTTGAAGGTATATTTTAGTTAGGGTGCCCAAAATCAACTGGCTTAGTAGCATGGGCCCTACAGTTACCTATAGTAAGCTCTTACTGAAAGATCAATATGTAGTTAACATTTATATAACCTAAGACTTAGCCTGAGAACTTTATATTTGAATACCATTTCATCTTACTTGTGTTTTATTTTCTCCATAAACATGTCAAGTACATGTTTCCATAAGTACTGGTTCTCCTTTGCCTATGTGTTCCTTCATATCTTCAGAATGGACTTTTTTTTTCCCTCCAAAACGTCAATCATGTTTTCCAAATCAATTTAATACACAAATGATTTATCTAAAGAGGTGACTTTTCCTTTATGAAATAATAACTTAGCTTCATATACAAACTCAAACAAAATTATCAATGGTTGTGAGCCTTAGAGAATAACTCAACAAGTCAGGTTGTTATCTGAAATAACATAGGTCCTCTATTTCATGCTTTAGGCCTTCTTGCCAAAATTTTAGAAGAACATAAACACAAACATCTCTAAAAGACGCAAAAGACCAACAGCAAGACAGTATCACAGGCCCAAGATGTTCCCACCTCTTGGAAAATTGAGACTAAACTCCTTCCATATATACACATGCACACCAAAATCCTGGGTTTCCCTATCTTCTATTAATATTGAATCGAATATGGGTTTTGTAAGAGTACAGAAAGGGCAATGGTCTTAGGCTACTTCAAGAAGAATTTCAAATAAGAAGCTTTTTATGCAATCCAGGAGCACTCTGACATGAACCTCCCTGCCTGACAGATCACCTCTCTTGTCATAACTCCACTGTCACATTGACAGGATGCAATCAGTTGCTTTAGTTTCCCCTGTAGGGTTGTGAGGAGAGAGGAAATCTCAGGTAAAGGTCTTTAGGTTTTTGCAGAAAACAACTGCGATAGTATCCATCTGGAAGATTATAAGTTTAACAAAAAGCTCTCCTCAAAATTCAACAAGTCATTCTATAAATCAAATCTTGGATGCAATGATAACAAGAAAAAAAGTCAAAGGCAGCAGCAGAAGGTCATTTAAAGATAAGCTAGGAAATAATGACAGAAGAGAGAATAGGAACAAAGGAACTCGTTAAGCTTCTGTAATGTTCACTTGAGCTTCCTCTTTGTCATATTTTCATACTTATTACAGAAATGTTTGGAATGTTTCTATCACACTTTCTAAGTTTGAACTTTGTGACTGCCTAAGACTTCAAACATTCTTCTAAATACTAGCCCTATTTTTATTTTGGTATCATTACGATGTTCAAGTCACTCTCTCCAATTTTGTGCTATAGTATTTTTGTACCAACTGGAAAAAATCTTCTGGTTTTGCTTCTGGTTTTGCTATAATCAGAAATGAATCTTAGAAATGATTTAGAGAAATTTTTAAATCACAAGACCTGTCTTTATAGAACAGACTTCCACTAACCTCAAAATAAGCACATCTTGATTAGCTTAGAAAGATTGCTATCGTCCCTTGACTAATATGAGGCATTTTGTTTTCTTGCTTAGTACACTACTTTGGAAAATTACTGAGTTTATGGAAGAACTTCCCCCACAATAAATTGTGAATTTACAGAATATTACATATTTTTCAATAATTCCCTTTGTGGGCAATCTAGCTGCCAGAGATTAAGATATTATCAAATAAACTATCTCGTCCAAAGGTATTCTTAATGTGTACTAAAACTGGATATCCAGCTATAAATCACATCTTACATTATTGAATAGTATTATCCCTGTCCTTCTCAGGAATATAAAAAAATGGATAGTGAGGGATGTATTGTAATTGGAATCTGGATGAAGCTTTGTGTTTATGTTTGCTATTTCTCTTTTTAATGTCCCAGTATGGCTTGTCTGCTATATCAGGTCAGCATTTTGAATTTCAAAATTGCACTGGAATATAGTAGAAAATATAAAACTATATTATTTTATATTTATACTATATATATTCACACATATATATATTTATGTGTGTGTGTATATATAAACTCTGTATTATCTATTGTATCTACTGTACATATTTTACTGATTTAGAAGGGTAACCTGTGTATCAAAAGGACTAATTACTGGGAAAATTTTCAGCTATGTCCAAGCAAAAGTATGTAATAATACAATAACAGAAAAGATCTTGGGAGAAATAAACAAAATTTCTGCTCTAGTTATGGAATTTAGCCAACTTTTTTGTAGTTCTTTGAAAAGCACTCAGCCTCACTAATATTCTTTTTCATTTATGTCCAGAATCTTTTGGTTAACTAAAATTAAAAAATGTCTTTTTAAATAGAACTATGTGAATGCTTTTTTTTTTCCGCTTGCTGGCAATATTGAAGGGACAACGTTAGACATTATGAGTGTTTTTATTTGACTCAAAATAACTATTTTTTATATTTAAAATTTAAAACTTTTTAATTCTTTTATTTAAACATACTGGAATTGTGAAATAAGTCCATTTTATAAAAATAAAATGAAATTATTTAGATTAAGAAATGTCAAAAAACTTCTTGAAGTGGATTAAATTTATTTTTAACATATACTAATATACTACAAATTTTTATCACAAATTTTTATTTTAGAAATGAAATGTATATTAATCCTCAAAAGTATATAACTACTATTCAAAGTAAAGTCTAGTTCCACGAACAGTGTGGTTTCAAACCAATCATAAACTTTGTTATTACACACTTAAATATTTACTAATTACTACTGCTGAATGCCACAGAATATATTTTAAATTTTTTATTTTTAGATATGTACAAATAAAATACGTGAAAATGTTTAAATGACATTTCTATAGTGCTCAGAATTTCAAATTGTTCTCTCTCTATTACATTACCAAGTACTATCTCAATTATAGAGCATATTCTTTGAGATAAATACTTTATATAATGCCAAGGTTTATCTACTTTAAATTAAAACAGCCCCAGAAGCTTAATGTTTAAATCAGGATTACCTCTCAACTAAACCAACACAGTCTGCACTTGAATATTTCAAATCAATACATGACTAACAAGATTTTTTCTACCACAGACTAGCTAAATTCAAACATAACCTTAGCTACTGCTTCCTTTCTACTGATTATAGTCAAGGATGCAGCAACCTTTGCTGCTTGGGTGAACTCTTTCTGATATCTTAATGCAATTTACAGTACACCCTGGGATAATCCTTTGTTCAATATTGCTGAAGTGGAGTTTTCACTGACTGATGGTTTTGAGAAAAGCTCAGAAGACATTATCAGTTAGTAATCTTTAATTAAATTTGTTTTTATTTTGAAACTCATTTTCATACATAGAGCTGAACAAATAGCTTTAAGTATTTCATGCTGGGAATCTATATATTTTTTAATTTCTTAAAATATTTTATTGCATCCAGACTTAGTTAAATGCCATTATCATATATAAAAAAAGGAAACTTAGTCAAATATATTAGGTACATGCAAATATATTTACGTACAAATGGACACCATATTTGGCATTTTCAAGGAAAAATATTAGTATTGATATCTCTTTTTGATATTAATGGAAGTATCCTCCAGTTTTATCATGAGATGAAGACTTACTTATCATAGTGCAAATGACAATTTGGGAGAAGACTCCCTTATGAAGCATCTTTCCTTTCTGATGGCTCTTCTGTTCCCCTGGTTGTGTGTGTGAGGGGAACTGGCTTTATCCTAAAATATAGGTATTGGCTCTAATATTTTGACTGCAACCAAAGTGCCCTTCCTCTGTACTGCAGTACATTTGCAGGATGCTCCAGGTTTTACTGAAGGACCCTTTACTGAGGGAACCATGTTGGCTTCATAGAGTGTCAAAATTGTCAAAGACTTGGTTAACACTTTCACCTTTCTCAGAACAGGTAGCACACGTAGGTAACGAATCACACTTTGAATGTGAATATCCTGTTTGTTCCCATTTTTGTGTGATATCAAAACAGCCAAAAGTAAAGCAGGCCAGCTAGCTGTGCAATTTCATTAGAGGATCTTTTCTTATTTAAAGAAGGGGGAACCTTAACAATTTCATATACCATTCTTTCCTTCCATACTGAACGGAATTCCTCAGGGAGGACGAATAATGGTTATTGTCTCAGAGCCCCTGCTCTAGACAACTGAAGTAAGCTCATTACATTAAAGCTTACTCCCTTTTGTCTATTTTCAGTCATCTGTGCGTCTGGACCAAATAACACATTCTTTCACCCCAAGATAATGTTTTGTGTGTGCATTCATTCTTTCTAGGTTTGAGGACAATTCTTATTCGAGAAAATGCTCCGACAGGCGATTGCATCTTGGAGAGCACTGACTGGAAAACTGCCACTGTGCCGCTGTTTTGCTGTGGAAGAGCAGCACAAAGCAGTTAGTTAGAGAATATTCTTGAGAATATCTCTTTATCTTTCCCTCTACCTAGAATTCTACTTACCTCTTTTCCCTTCTTTCACAGGTCCCCTTTCCACAGTACCTAAGCACTGCATCACTTTTTTTCAATGTACTTTTAACATAATTTTGTTAAAGATTTCATTCTCTTTGCACTGACCTGGACTTGAAGTAACTAAATGGAGGAAAACCCATAGCTGACAAGGAACTCCCTAGTCCTTAGCCAATAAATGCTTCAATGCACTAAAAACTGAGGAAATACATTTGCCCATTGTATCTCTTCCAGTAAATCACAAGAAGCATACCTTACAGGTAATACCAACCTGCTTTCAGGGCAGAAGCATCAACTGATATTCAATTCTTTAAAATTCTTTGAAATATTTCCCTAAAAATGTTTCTGTCTCATTAAAGCCAACATAAGAAACAAAGTTGCAAGTAAAGGACATATGGGTTCAAAAACTCAAATCTGAGAAATTACTATATTCTGAAATGTTTCAGCTAGCTATTCCTGTAAACACAGAAAAATCCTCTTGTGTTCCAGACAGAAAAAAAAGAAAAAAAGTAATATAAGAAGTGATTCATTTGATGATATTTGGAGTAGAAACAGCATAATAAAATAGCCAGAAGAGTTGTAATTGCATTTTCCAAAGTAATCTAGGACTATGCCATGCTCTAACTTTTTATTTTCTCTTGCACATGTGGGAGTTTCCTTCCCATTTTCTTGCAATGTAGATGAAGAAGGTCATAAGTTCCCAGGAGGCCATCTTTTGAAGACAGCTTCTACTCTTGTTCCTCAGAGCTCCTCTGTATTAACACACACCAATGGCAAATATAATTGCTGAACACTTAAAATTTCCTAATACGATGACAACAGCAAAAAATGAATTAAATTGGTAGAACTACAAGATTAACTGAATATTCCTCAGTATAGGAAATGCTCTGGAAAATTTGCCACAAGACAGATTGACTTGAGTTACAAGGAGAAAATCCAAGTTCCCTTTTCATCAGACTACAATTTAGTCTGTTCCAAGGGAGAAAAATAGAGCAGAGATTACCAATACAGCAAAATCTTAAGTCACTTTTAAGAGGCTTCTGTTTGCCTTGCTTCCATGCACATTTTTGTAATAGTAATTTATAACTTTAAACAGATTAATTTAAGGTTATTACATATCAAATAGCCAAAGTGGTCAGATGCCACAGCACAAAGTTTTTAGACTGAAGGAAAGAAAGACCCTGAAACTTCATTTTAGTTCTTATCTGTTAATAGTTCTTATCTGTTACTATAGTTGAAAGAGTGGCATGGATTGTTAATCAAGCAATGATACACGTAACCTACAGGTGGAGGCAGGTAGGGAGAGCTCAGCCGGCGGATGTGAGCAGTGAGTGCACGTAACTACAGTACTGCAACCTAACTGCAAATACAGAAATAATCCACAAAAAGCCACTTTCACCAGATGATAATTTTTGTGTTATGTGAAAATCACCCAAGTTGTGATAATCAGGACAGGAAGTCAGAATACATTAAGCGGAGACAAGCTGAAAAATTCAGTCCAAATTGTAATGACATTTAAAGAACTCCTTTTGGTCTGTAGATACCCACTTAATCATTTTAGAGAAAGAACCTTGAAAGACCTTTCAGCCAATACTCATAGCCAGTACTGATATTCAGTAAAGCCAGAACTGGATCAGTCCTTTGTTTAGTCAGCAAAGTGAAAGGAGAGCTCGGCAAGCCGGAAAAAAAATTTTTTTTCCAGTTGTTTTTGTTTTTATTAGACAATTTCTGAGTCCATAAGTTCAACAAACTACAGAGTTTTTATCTGTGGGAATCAAACTTACAGCTGATCAAGTTCCATTCCATAAATGCATGACCTAAGCAACCAGAGCAGATGCTACCAAATTTAAGGATAAAAGATTGACTATGAAGGGACTTATCCCTTAAATACTAGCAAAATATAAGACATTCAATACAAACTCATACTTAATTTTTATCTTTTCAACAGATTGCTGTGAAAACTATGTTGAAAAGTATCCCATATGTCATACTGAAGGCTGATGGCATTTTCATTACATGCAGATGTAACGATAAACATTCATCAGTAATGAATAGAGACTAGATTGAATGCAGGCTATGAGAATTTGCTTAAAATAAATTATTTGTATTTTTATAAGCTCAGGACATGTAGTCCACTGGAGAGACAAGCAGGGAGAATTACTGGACAGTGAAGGTCAAAGTAACTGTCCCGTTGCAAAACACAGATACAATCATGTGTTATTAGGTTTTCCCAAATGTTTCAGACCTTTCTAAGAGAAACTCCCTGAGGCAAGAGCCAGGACGGCTTTCCAGACAAAACCCTTCAAGCTTTCTCTGTGTTCTGATGTGCACAAAGAATTAGTATTGCCCCATAATCTGGAGTAAATAAAGTTTTGCCACAGGACATGACTTATATTAATAACCAATTAGCTATGCCTAAGGGTTATTAGCTGATGTTGGATAAGATTTTCATTACTATGGGAATAAAAGCTAAAAAAATACAATCCATAAAGGTAAATGTTCACTACTCTGACAGATAACAAACCACTTGTAGAACATTTTGATGAAATGCAAGGGAGTGTTAGTCATGGCATCTGTTCAGCTGGGGCCTTGGTTTTGAATATAGCTGTGTGAATCCAGGATAATCAATTAGGCAGGGTGTCAGTGTGCCAGCACAGATGTCCTCAGTCAATTGCAGATAATCATCTCGTTCTTTGAAATTTCCAGGGGAGATTGTATTACTCCTGGGACACCCGTGACCTGCCATCAGGAAAGGTTTCTGAGATAAGAAAAATAAAAGGATCATATCCTTTCTTAGTGCAGCAATATATATTGCAGGCTGTCTATAACCTTGGCCTGGTGATGCGCTGAGAGCTGGATGCATTCTGCAGGATGCAGGAGCAGTTGCTCCCTCTCCAGTATGAATCCAAGGTTTTACAGGATGATATGAAACACATTCAGGCACTTCTTACAGTCTATCAATGGGGAATAAACAGTAAGGAATCAATGGCATCAGTGATATGAGCAGATGATTCCTTTTATGCTCTTTATCTAGGTGGACCAGCAGCTTTGCAGATATCTTAGCTTTTTCAAGGGCAAAGGAAGAGGGCTTTAAGTTCACCACATGCTTACTCAAGATGACACTTGGAGTACATAGAATGTGTGTGAAAAAGTGAACAGAACTTTGTCATACATGGAAAACCCAAAGTCCCTTCCCTAGCAAAGGATAAAATTTTACAAGTATTGGCTTTAAAAACTTCCTAAGTTAGAATAAAACAAACCTAATAAAGTTTCTCCATATAACCCTGCTTCAAGTGTGTTGTTAGAGATTCTACAGCTCTGGTAAAAAACATTCCTGATGATAGTTTGGAAACAGAGCTAGCTTGATTTTCTAGAAGTTACAAAACAATTGTTGAAACTGGAAGAACAGCTTATTGGGAAAAGACAAATTTAGACTTTTGAGGTTTATCTGTCACAGCAGAACAGATGATTACCACAGAAACAAGCTGGATCCAGAGGACTATGTTCACCCACATTCTTATTCTGAGCAATATTATAAAGGAAGACTTTATATTTGTCTTTTTATAGAGATCGTTGATGTGAAATGATGAGGCAAGCAATGGTATCAAAAACTTGTGAAAGGTAATGATAAAGGTAATGGAGTCTTTTACTCGGTTGAGGCATATGTGGAAGACCTACAGACAGAAGTCATCTCACTTTTGCTAAGATCCCAGTTAGGAATTGCTGGCTGGGCCAACAAAAGATATTTGCCACTTGAAAGAATCCCTAGTACCATGGATTCACACTACCATAAAGGAAAAGAAAAAAAAGATTAAAATTTTTTAAAAAAAGGAAAAAAAGTTTTTATCAAGACTTTTCATAACCAAAGATAAATGTAATAAAACTGGTATACTAGAGCTGATAATCATGTCTCCACTGTAGTCACTGCTGCATAACATGGAGATAAGCAGGCCATCTTTATCCGGTTTAGTTGTCAGTAGTGTTGTCAAAGTATAAAGCTCACCACAGGCTAATATATATATTTATACATACATATATGAATTGAAGTATATACTGGCTTATTTAGATATGCACTGCCTCTCCTGTTCCATAGTGAGAGTTTTCACCATGCCCTTCTTTTTCCTGTTTTATGACATAGTTGATGGAAGTTGCAAGTTTCTAGCATATTGAATAGTGCAGAAATTATTACTGTTCCATAAAGCACTACTTAAAATAAATAAAAAGGCAGTATTCTTTGTCTGGTGTTCTGGCCACTTTCATGCTCCACCCGCCCCAAAGAAAAAGAAAATCTGCTCTCGTCATTGACACTACTATAGAAAATATAAAGAAGTGAGAAATCGCTTTGAGCGCCTTGTGGCTGAAGTGCAGAAGACAGTGTCTGGCAATCTCTATTTCTAAGAATACATTTAAAGTATCAGGCATTCCCTAAAGTCACAGAAATTTGCTAAGGCTGAAGAGATAAATATGTAAAAAAAAAATTGTCCCATATTCATTTGAAACATGTTTTTCTGTAGTTCAAGTATTCTGTGATATTGACTGTGCTCTATGATGATTCTGTATAACTTCATTTTGACACTGAAATATCGATGTATCGATTTCTCTAAAACAAAAACACTTCAAAGTTAGATTACTGTGCAGCATTCACAGATATTTGAGAAGTTTAACTAACTTCCTCATTCTTTGAAACTAAATATAAATGCCTAGACAGGAGCTTTGCAAGTCTCAGGAAACTGATAAGACTGTGAGTTTTATGATGATGCCATTGATCAGATGTCACTCCTGGCAGAACTCATTTAATTATTTTGGTCTAGGTTGGACCACCATTTCTCCATTAAGAGGCTAATTGATTTAACTCTGATTGTTCGCAGAGAAAAGTCCTATACAGTGTGTATAAGAAATGCAAACTCTAGTTTTGCTAAGGAAGAAGACAATTCTGATTAAAATTATACTTCTGCCTTTACAAGATAATTTTTTTCTATATACTCTGCAAAAACCTCTAATTGTGTGACATGAAGTTGCTTTTTTAATTCCAATCAAGAAACATCTCAACATTGTCTTTAACCAAACCTCTAACATGATTATTTACCTATACTTTGCTAATGTATGACCTTCTAAAGAAGCACTATGAGTTTCTGTTAGCCATGTAGGCATTTTGAATAAAAGAATCCTACTGTTAAGACAGTCAGAGTGATAAATGAAATGCAAATTAAACCTTAATTGTAATTAATTAGAAGTATACATGACAACACCCATGTTCAGTACCATATAAAACAGGATTGGTTTCTATTAACACTTATCAATGTGCAAGGTTTAGATAACAGTACAAATTAATATTGAAGAATGTGAAATACAAAATCAATGAACTCCATCCAACGCTCTTGAATAATGAAGGAATTTTTGTAATACTGTTGTAGTTAAAAGCCTGGTACATGTTGCCCTCTTGTGGAACGATGATAAAGTACAATTTACCTTTTATTTATTCCATGATTTTGCAGTTATATTTTAATGTCTGGAATGTAATGACTTATTAAATTTACTATGTGAATAATTTATCAAGAGGAACACTGAATATGTTCTGCATATGTCTAGATTTGAAAAATAAACCAAGGTAATTGAATGTAGTTAATCATGCCCAAGTACTGCAAATAGTAAAGGACTTCAAAATATTAGTCAATGAGTTTATATCCATTTATGGGAAAAAAAAAAACTACTATATTTTCCTAATTTTCCTAATGTTTGAAATCCTATCACAGCTAAATGGCAACTCTGCACAAATATTATTTTAGAATGCATATTTTAATACACCAAAAATGATTAAACTCAAAAGAAAAATCAGAAAAGGCTATCATTATACATAAGCATAGTGGATTAACAAAGTTTCAAAATGTGACTTTGTTCACAGTTTATGCATCCATTCATTCAGTGCAAAAAAATGTCTTTCTTTTTTTCTGCTCAGGTTATATATCACTGTATCTGTCAAACTGAAAGCAGCCCTTTGAATGTTTATTCACATTGTATTTAACCTTAGCCAGACAAAATAAAATTACCAATATGCTAAATTTTTAGACCTCTATCATGACTGTGGCTTCCTTAAACCCTTTAGGTCTCTTGGTTTTAGAAGAAAACATTTTCAAAAAATGTAAAAAGCCTAATTTTGAAAATGCTGCTTGATTAGAAAATTACCTTTAAATATTACCTTAAAATATGAAAATTGCAATGTGAAGCACAGCTAGAACATTTCTTAATTAAGCCTGCCCTTTCTGCTCCATAACAGTTCTTCTTTCACTCATATCCTTTATATTTGGAGTAACTGAAATACATGTATTATAATATACATATTATACATAATATGCATTATACGTAAATATGTATATACATATAATACGTATTATAATACAGGCAGTCATCTTCAACAGATTTTTAAGAGACAAATATTTTTGTTAAGAACCAAGAAGTCTGTATTAAATCAGAGGTTAAAGAACTAGAAAATAGTTTTTAATGAAGCTAAAGAGAAGAATCAAGAACTTTAAAGACTTTAATACACTATCGGGCTATTTTAAGAAGAGTTAAAAAGTGTAACTGAATTTTCCCTGGGAAGATCTGATTACATAAAAGTAAAAATCTGCTTTAACTGCTTTAGAACTCCTGCTAGCAAAAGGATA
>JAUBNY010001204.1:1399238-1416775 GCA_032275445.1 Crypturellus soui
GAAAGATATGAAAAAGGTGCTGTCATCAGCTTGTATTAGCTAATTGCCTTGAATTAAAAACAACAACAACAACAACACAGGAATATAAATCTAGGGATGTCTGCAAATGTCAGCTGTACCAGGAGGTCCAACAGAGAAGGTATTAGAGGAACAATAAAGAGGGAGAAAATATGCAAAAAATCCAATGTTCTTCTTTGTTTGTAAGAACAAACAAACATAATAGAAGACCAGTGTGTTGAGGTGAGAAGGAAAAAAGAAGTCTGTGTTACGCAGTTTTAATTGTAGAAACTTCCTTTTCTCTGTGCTGCTTCACATTAAGTCCATCTATTGCTCTGAATTATTTTCTTTATTTTTCCACTCATTCAGAGTTAAGCAATGTTTGTTTAAATTTTGCTGCAAAATACAAACTATATGTTTGCTTACATACAGACAGCTTACTCCAGATCAGAATGTTGAAGGAAGGTTGGAATTCTGCTCTTACTTTTTCTCTTATTCTGGAAGTTTGGTCTCACAGGGAGAAAGTGTACAATGGAATAAAAGCCTATTAATTTAACATAATTAAAATGGTTAGCAAAACATCTTTAAGCCTATGTAACATGGAAATTGAAAATACTTTTCAGTGTCTTTTCCTCCTCTCCATTAGTGATAATTACGCAATCATTTTTATTTCTCTTTTTTAAATGTGGACAATTATCAAGTTGCATATATGAAAACCTCTGATTTTCGAACATAAAATCTCATGATTATGACAAGGAAATGGGTAAGTTATGTCTACAGGTGAATGGAAGAAAGTTCCATTCTGCCATTCCAACACACAACTGAACATATTCATTTGTCCGAGTTTTTATTGCTGCTTGAATAATGGCAATTCTGAATACATATGTTGCTTTTGACTTAAATGAAATGATCCTGTTTATCTGTGAAAAATACAAATACGACTGGGTGCTGAGAAGCTATTATGAAAAAAAAAAAAAAAAAAAAGCCAGAGTGCTGAGTTTTTTAAGACCCAGATTGTACAAGATATTCCTGGCTGGCTAGACAAGGATAAAACCAATTGACTTCAAAGACCGAAAATATATAGGTTGGCTTATAGGATGCAGGGCTCCTATGCTAGCAGTAGGTGTTTCTCCAGATGCCTTGGTGAAAATGCAACAAACATTGAGGCTGGAAACAAAATGAGCTTTCTGTCCTTGATTTTTACATTATTAATCTATTTTTGGCACCAGATCTTACTAACTAAAAATGTTAAAACCGGAATATATCTGTAATATTATTAAAACAAAAATGCCAGAGCAAACACTCTATTTTGCAAACATAAAGTAAGATTTTAATGTTATTGGAAGCATCTGAAAGAGAAAACAAAACTAAAACAATGTGTTTTTTTTTAATTATTATTTCATGAGTAATCAAATTCTATAAATAGTGGCAGACATGATCACATTTTCCAGAAAGTAGAAGCACTACTGATTACTAATCAGTGTCTGTAGATTACAGTTCTAAGGTAAACTACCAAAAAATGCCTTGGCAGCAGTTTAAAATTTTCTCTGAGTACAGGCAATTCATGAATCTAAGGAGAGGAAAGATGGAACTTGTGGCATATTTGGATAAAGCAAGTGTGTGAAAAATAAAATTACTGTCAATGAGGTTCTAGCTGTGGAAATGTTATAAAGTATAGTGGAAATGTTATAAAATATAGAAAAATATGTATTATTTGCCTTAAAATAGGGGTGAACCCCCCCCCAGATTATCAGCATTTTTTAATGTAATGAGAAAGCTAAGAGAAACCCTTGGTGACCATACTGTCTTTTCAATGATCGTTGTTTCTGGTATCATACACCAGTTACTAATTTTAGAAAATAAGGGGCACATTAAGTGCTACTCTCAGCATCTCCAGCTTTCTTTACATCCTACATAATCATTGAAGAGAGAATGACTTTTAAAGAGCTAACCTTTGCTAATCTTAGGGTGCTCTCCTGAAATTGCTCTCTTACACTGTCACATGTGCTCCACTGAATGGAAGATGTGTTAAAATGGTAATATTTTATTCATTTTGACATAATATTTTCCAATATTTCATTTCTGTGAACAAGAAGTGCGCAATGGGCCCTGCTCCAAGAATACCAATAAAGACAAAGTTCTGGCCTGAATTAGTAGCAATTACAAGTGCAACTGGAGTGAATGGGGGCTGGAAAATTATAAAGGAAGGAGAATATAGTGAAAGAAAGATTCCAAATAAAGGCCAGGGAAGATCAGAGGACAGAGCAAAAACCTGAAGAACCTGGATTAAAAAAAAAGACAGTACTCCTAGGCGAGGCCTCCTTTAACATTACCCTATTTTTACTAATAATTTTTTTTTTTAGATGCTATCTGCAGTGAGTAAGCAGAAGGACAATGAGGAGAAACAAACAGCTGAATGAAGGCAAAAGAAAAAAATGAAAGAAATAAATAAAAGTAATATGAAAGGAAAAGATGGGAGCTAAAGATGAGATGAAGATGGAGTAAAGTTGAACATCATGAAAACAATGGAAATAAGGGCAGCACTACATATACACTTGTCAGAGGTATTAGTAAATCTGTAATAACGATAAGGCCTTCTTCATTGCAATGGCTTTTTACGTAAGGACATAAAAGGACATAGAGGACAGGGTCAATTACATGTAATATGAAATTCAGATAAGGAAGATCAGGAGCACGAAGGAGAATCTGGATATCAAATGTTGTGAATCTTAAGACATTTTATGGAATTTTTATGTACTTCTACCTCATCTGTGACTTTTAATAAACTTACAATACAAGAAAAGAGAATTTTAGATTTTGAAGTAGGAAATGACCCTGCTAAAGTGGAAAGGCCTTGCAATAATTGATCATTAGTGTAATTCTAGCCAAGTCTGGAATGGATTTTACAGGTTATGGATCTGATCTTACTCAGCATAAATAGATGTAAAGTATATTTTCATAGATTTATGTTTTGCTTATTTCTTTCCCCTTGTATATTCTACCATATGTCTTTTAATCTTCCTTACTTTCTTGTCATTTTCTCTGCCTGCTACCAAAGCAGAATTCTTGGGCAACTCCAGTTCCTGTGATCTCATGTTCATCAACAGTTTGATTTAGATTTCTTGCATGCAATTATATGTTTGTAATTGCAGGCAGTCTTCCAATCAATAACTAGACAGTTTCTGAGATAAAATGCATTCAGGTACCTGCATGGCAAATGCAGTTCCTTCCATCTGCCACACCTGAATTGCAATTATTATTGCAAGAGAAGCCTACACTCTTCCTATTATTTTCTCCCTTTATCCCAAGACAAGTATCAAGAAGATTCACATTCACTTTTAAAGAGCCTACTGTCATACTTCAGATTTCTGAAAATCTGAATTTACATTCTATAAAAGAGAAAAACAGTCCTCACTGCTTCTCAGGCATGACTCTGGTTATAATTTAGACTCATATTTGAAAAAAAGAAAGAAAAAACTCCAGTCAATTAACTAGAATTTGACAGTAGGAAACAGTGACCATGTACAATGATTTTTAGAAATCATTAAGAATCACTTTCTTAACCAGAAGAGGAAATTAGCTATGGGTAAGCAATAACAAATACAATATACAGCATATTTAACTGATGTTGGGTTTTTTTCTTAATTTTTCTTTACTTTATACGAGTACTATCATCACAAAAGACTGTGCTGTATTTGTACTGTGCTGTATTTCTGATTAAATAACTTTCCGCACCATCCTGAGGCAAAAGCATTCTGTATGTTAAAGATGACTCCAACTTGTAAGATTAGAAAAATTATCAATTATTTTGTTTTAAAAGTCCCTAAGCAAATAATTATTCAGAAATACAGAAATATAAGAAGTCAAACACAACACAGAAAGAAGTATCAAATACTCAAAAGTAAACGGTCTGAAAAATAAAAAGCGCTGAGAAGTAATTTGCCAAAATGCTCAGTGACTATTTATGGCAACAGATGCATTCTGCAGAACATCTGGATTCCCTCTTGAACAAATTTGCTCTTAACTAAACAAAGGAAAGTCTAAAATCAGTGGACTGCAGTAAAAATTTTACAACTCCTAGTGAAAAATGTTAGTCCCAATGAAGACCAGATGATTTACTGTCCACAACAGTAGTTCTATTTAAGAATGTAACAAATGCTATTTGCATTCTCATAAAAATTTATTTCATTTGTTTCATACTATTAAAAAGTTATTATCCATCTCATTATTAATTTTTAATGCTTTTGTCCTAAAATACACTAGAATATCTTTGGTGAAGTTGAAATTTGATATGCTAAACACTAGATGGCACAAAAAGGCTGAAGCTCAGGATCTGAGAAGCTGTATCTAAACCAGCGACTTCATACATAGCATTTCAAAGTTATAAATTAAAGTGCATTTTAATTGTTTTTTTTACGTTTTTTTTTTTTCCCATGAAAGTTGTCAGGAACTGTATAAGAAATATCTTCCTATATTGCAATCATATATGCATATGCATGTTTTTTTTTTCCTTCCCTGAAACTCAAGAGGTGACACACTCATTCAATGTTTGTTCTCATCCTGCTCTTGGCACTCACAGCAGAAGCAGAAACCACAGACATTACAATGAGGATTCACTGTACACGGGATGCCTGCAGAACATGAACAGCTAAGCCACAAGGTCAACTGCTGAAGCCAAATTATACTGACATCAAACGCCTGCATGATTACATAAAAAAAAAAGAGCAAGAACTGAATACAGAAGTTAGGATTTTGCCTGTAGCGCAGATCAAAGAAAGGGATTTATCTTTCAAACTTGTGAAGGAAACTAACAGTAAGATACACAATAACAGTATTAAGACACTAAGCACTCTAATGCAGAAATGAAAAGACATGGTAAAAAGTCCTCTTCTTAGTACCTCTTATGAAATTCTACATCACTCTTTATGAAAGCAAGGTTACCTTAAGAAAGAGATTAACAGTTGGCTCATCTGATCAGCTTCATGTATAATAAAATAAACAAAATGTATGTAAACAAATGAATAGAAGCAGAGCAATTTAGTTGTATTGTCTGTGAAGGCAGTTAAGTTACCACTTTGTTCACAGTCAGACATATGGACTGCCCTACCCCAGCATATCTTTGACAGATCCCACTGCATCACAGCAGTGGGGCAGCTCGTATTTTACCTAACATATACTGTCTCTCAGGGAAGTTAAGCATGGCCGAACTTGAGCGGGGTTGCAAATCTGATTTTCTGGTAACAGTATTAACAATATGTTCAAGATGAGACAGTAAATGTCACGGAGGTGGCACTTCAACTCTGCCTTTGATTCATGCATGATAAACATTGTTCCAGGCAGCAACGTATCCATCGCAGCCTCGACATGCCACGTAGGATCAGAAAAAAAAAAAAAAAAAGAACATGTACAGACACTCTTTCCTCCTCTAAACCTTCTCCTTGCCATACTGTATGTCTTCATATGCCTAAAGTTAAACATTAAGGAATGGCTTGTGCCACAATGTACATACCATTTCTAATGAAATAAATACACTATTTTCTCAATGTAACATGCACTAATGTGCAGACTGGAGATAGCTGCTTTGGGAGGATGAAATTCCATAGTGTCCTAAGAATCAACATACCTGTATGTAAGCTATCAGTGAAGAGACGAAAGTGTAAGACAGAAAAGAAAGGATAAAGAAAGCTCAATTAATATATTATCATTGTCTGTTCTGTTGTTGTTGTTTGGTCTCTTATTAAAATGATGCATTTAACTGGAATTAAGCAGTAATTTCAGTCCAAAGTAGCATAAATAGTAGGAGTATGGTTGGACTTTCTCTTGAGCTGCTTATTTAATCTTTCTGATGTGAACCTCTCTTTGAGTAGATATACAGAGTTTTGACACTTTATGCAGTTTCTGCACTACCTAGCATAGAGGTACCAACATGTAAGTAATATATACTACAAACAACTAGGATGACTGAGCAGAACGCCCTCTTTTATAGTTGCAAATCCTAGCTGCCTAACATATTGACTGTAGTAGTAACAACGGGTAAGAAGAGATTCCTCAAGAACAGGAAGAACTAAGGAGAATCAAAAATGGGTTATGGTGGGTAGGATATTTGCAATCAGTAGAGTATATGCTTCTTCACAAAACAATTAATGAAAATATTGAACTCTCAGCCACAAGAGAGAGAATATTCTAAAGGTTTTATATATATATACACACACACACACACATATATATATAAATATATATATATAAAAGTATAGACAAATCATTGGTTAACTCCCACATAGAGGGGGAAAAGATCCTGCTTACAGAGAGGGGAAAAGATCCTCTTTTGTGCTCAGGAAATCACTGGGAGTATATTGGGGAGGTGGGCTTTTCTTCTTTTATATTCTTTGGTATTGTCCACTGTTGGTTTTGACATATCAGCATAGACCACTGATGTGTTTTCCCAGAGCTTTTTCCATATTCTTCTTCAGCTACAGTGATTTTCATAAGGCACATATTAATTTAGATTGATTATTTTAAGGAATGCTTGAGAATTAAGTTAAAGAAACATGAGTTAATAATTTGAAAGGGAAGATTTAATTAATAAATTCTGAGTATAATTCTACCTCTGGTTAGTTAGAAATTCTAGCAAAAGCACCATTTTCCTTTGCTTTCCTGCATTTTTATATATTTTCATTGAGGTTAGAACTTTCTTCTGAAAACAATTATTGCTGAACACGGCAAATACTCCAACTGTGGGTAAAAATTTCAGCCTCACAACAATCAGTATGAAAAGAAACAGCATTTTGTTTCATTAGTTCATTGTTTCCTTAGTTCAAACTAATTAAGACTTCTTTGAAAATATTGCTTAAACTGATTAAACATAGCAGAATTGTTCATTGTACAAGCTAGCTCAAACTACTTTTTTTTTTGCCTTTCTTAATACATAGAGAACAACTTCAGCTGCAGTACACCAAGTCAGATGCACCAGCTTCTGACTTGAAAGTAAAAAATTATTTTTTTAGTTACTTAAAAAGCTTTACTGTTCTATTTTGAAAGGAAATCATTTGTCACTGGTAGTTACAGAAATTGCCTAAAGCCTTCAGCTTTGTAAAAATATTTGGGTCCAATTAAACTTCTAAAACATTCTCTCTAAATAAATGCAATAAAGACACAAATTCCTTGCAAAATCCTGCGTATTACCCCGAGAGGGGAATTCAGACAGTCAGATTCTCCAGAGCTGTCCACAAAAAAACAAAAGTTTAACCTTGTTAATAACGCTGGGGCTAGTGTAGGCATGAAACACCAGAATTCAAGAGTGATATTAAAAATAACAGGTTTCTAACCAAAAATAATTGATCAATGAGAAAATATGTAATTTTGCTGAAGTGGTTTGCAAGAGCATCAGTAGTTTATACCAATATGCCAGATTCTGATGGCTGGAGTGATATGTTCTTCTCTGCCATCCTTATTCCTAGGGAGGTAATTTCTTGTAGAATAGCTGAGACTTTTCTCATGATAAGTCATACCTTCATCACTCCAGCAAGGCGTGCCAGAGGTTGTCTGCTGAAACCACTTGCACACTTAGGTTTGACAATTTTAGCCTGAATCAGAAATTGCTACAAGTGTCTTTATCATTGGAGTATTTACTACTATTAATAAAGTTCCATTTGGGAGAGGAAAATGCATAGGCCTCCGTCTAAAATTACTCAATACAGAATCAGAGTAGTATCAGGATTTTTGTAGGCTATGGATAATGAAAAGGATGCACAACAATACATACACTGCTATTTTGAACTCTGACAATCCAATGTCTAAAATATGACATGCTCTAGGATGAATTAATTTTCCATAATGAAATTCTAAACACTATTTAACACTGCTTATGGATATATCTCTGTCTAAACACAAAGGGATCAGTTTCTTGTTGAAATGCACAGGAGTGTCATATACATAACCACCCCTGACAGCACTAGGAAGGGAAAATATTCTGTGTATTAAGAATGGATGCTAAACTTTTTGACACAGTATTACATTTTAGTAGCTGTCATACTACAATGAATAGACAAATAAGCACACCTGAAATTAAAATATAATTGTGAAAAACCTATACTCCCAAATTCAGCCTTTCTTACATATAGAAAGTGGGTCAGAAATATTCTGAGAAGTACTAGCAATTTTCTTTCTCAGCACCTGAATTAAGACACTACAGTTTAGCCATTAGGTCAGTTCATAGACTAGTTCATGAGCTTTGAAGTCTTGGAAGAAAAATTGCTGAAGCTGGAAAGCAATTTTAGAATCTGAATTACATTAAAATACATAAAATTGTGGATTATGACAAAGTTCCTATCTTTGATTCTGGGTGGATTTGGAATTTCATATGAATATTCAAATGACACAGTGAATGAAAATTACACAGCTTGCATAAGCATGAAGAAAAATTACTACAATTAAACTTCGAACTACATTCCCAGGGACAGGCATATGTTCCAACAGACACTGAGACCTCTATTTCTGAATGTTCTTTAAACAGCAAACACACTGGTGTTCTGTTCCAAAATGCTGACAGACGACCATCTCTCACTGAGTAGCGTCTCATCACATCAAGAATCTCACTATAAATAGTGAGAATACTCACATAATAGTTGAACATAAGTAGTTAGATTATGCTTAGCCTTAGGCAATTAAAAGGAGGGCTTGAAAAATTTCATAATGGCATGCAAGAGCTGAACTCTCCAGTGAGTGGTACATCCCCAAATTTTTGCAAGAAATTGATGACACAGTTGTATGCAGATCTGTTAGTTTCAGTTAAAATGCAAAATAGCATTTTAATATTAATCTGTTGAAGGTACTCACACCTTTCTTCTGCAAGAGAGGTCAGTGCATATTGTCACTTCTCTCCCAAGGAAAGCTTTAAAAAGCATTCATCTTTTATTTACAAATTTTTCTCTCTACCACATTGTTTTTAATGAACATTCACATATTCTTTGTCTGATAGTTCTCCCTTCTTTTTAGAAAAAATGTGTGCTGACATATAACACGGGTAATTCACAATCCAGATATTGAAAAAAAAAAAGGATGTGCACACGCAGAGGAGATTACAGCTGCTAGCCTAGTTTAATTATCTTCTTTGATAATATTCAGTATGCTGTAGTCTTGAGCGTGAACATCTCCTATAAAACACTATGGCATTCTACCATTATGGTATTATCATATTCTCTTGCTCATATCGCTGTCAACTAGGAAAAAACTACAGAAGTTAGCTTACCCTATGCAAGAAAAAAGGAGACAAGCTCTAAATATTCTGACATTGCACTCACAACTCCTAACTTATTTTAAGTGACTATAATAGAGCACCAGCTTACTTTTCAGAATATTTTTTTATATAAAAAAATTACCTTAAGTAGGGTTAGAGAGTAACTAAATTTCCTACCCATTTTAATGCCCTTGGGAAGCTGTATAATATTGAAAGTTAAAATCTAGTCCTTCCTGGCAAAGTAGTGGTATGACTGTGGCTGAGTTTACAAGCCACAGTTTTATTTCAGCCAAAAGCAAGCTGCAAACAAACACAGTATCTGTGCATTGTCTGTTTGTAGTGCTGCATATTAATGAAAGTCTATAAGCAGTGTTAAATTGGAGATGAACACTATGAAGTTGCAGAATTTGTTATTTTTTCCAAGTTACCTTTGTTCCTTAGACAAAATGTATATAAAGAATATAACGACTGCAAAATACAGGGAAACCCATATCATTGTCCCCAGTCATTTTGAAAAAAAAAAATCTCGTTTAAGAATAGTCAAGGAGCCATGCAATTGGAAACTTCACTCTGCAGTCGTATGTGATTTGAACGTCAAGTTTTGGTGATTTATTTTATTTCAGTGGGATTTACACAAAGTAGTGAACTAACTTACAAAGTACTACACTACACATCACAAACTTTCAAAACATGCAAGTTTCACCAAACAAGATATTCTTTCGTTCACCACTAGGAAGCAGCAGAACCATGTTTTTAATAATTGCAAAATAATAACTATTCATTGCAGGCTTCTGGAATATTTAAAAAGGGAATTTCAAGGCATACAGACAAAAAGTCATTTCTGCCTGATAGCTGTATACTGCTGTTTGATAGCTGCTACTAGTGACACCAAATACTCTTTGCAACAAAGGAAAATTAGAGAGAATTCTGAACTTGATGGAAAATCTTCATGCAAGGTACTTCTCTCCTGCTTAAATAAGACAAACATTTATATGCCATACTAGTCACACAAGGTCAATGGATCCAAACTCTTCTTACTCCTTAAGTCCTAAACACGTCATAGTTACTTCAGTAGTGGAAATGTCATATTCTTCACTGCAATGCCATTAAGAAAAGAAGACTGAAGGTTTAGATTCTCCTGTGATTCAAATATTGCAAATAGACTACTTACTATGGTAATAACACTTTACATTTACACCCCACATTCATCTACTACTTTGTAAATACAGTTAATAGGGCAGATTTAGATGTGTATGTTTTCTTTGCTTTATGGTCTGGAAAGCCATCCCAGGAAAGTGATTCACTTGTCAAGAGCAATACAATAAATCAGTGTCCATAGCACTTCTTTCTCCTATGAAACCATCATATGGCACTTCTCAATATATATCCTATCTCAGGACAAAGTGAATATGAATATAGTGACTTAAATTCTAACATGTTTTTTACTTTCCGAGTTTTAAATACAGTTATGTTATGTCTTAACCTCTACATGAAAAGGTTGGAATTTTTTGAGGCACTTCTAAATAAATGTATCAGTTTGATACAACAATATAATTTACAACTCCAGCAGACATACATTACTGTTGTTATATTTTTATATATATTATACCTCTCCTCTTTATATACACATATTTCTATTATATCTGTTCTAGAGAAAAATGTTTCAGAGTTCATTGTTTCTAAGATGGCCTTATTCTCAGTCATACTCTTGAAAGACCTGTAGTCCAAGTGGTGATACGTACACTTCTTAGCTCCTCTGAATTTTTAATTTTAATTTTTATTTAATTTTTTTGTACACTAAGGTATTTTATATATGCTCTCTAATTTCATTTTCTGTACTTGTGAAAACTGTTGAGTAAGCCTTGGCAAAGAATCCTGTTGGTATTTATTCTAGTCTTGATGTAAAGATGTCACTGAAATCCATATACACATAAAGGATCAGTATATACATTGCCTAAGAGAGCGTATATGACCTGCTAGACAGAAGGTCAGCTCTAGAACGTAGATTAGGTTGAACTGCATAACATTCTCATCCACTCCCATCTCCTACCTGTGTCTGCTCTCATATGCTATGCATATTACCAAATTAGAACCATTTCTGCACATTTTATTCTGCAAACAATTGCAGGATACCATACTTTCTTGAATGAACATAAAAGCTTTATGTTCAGACTAGGTCAGCATCAGACTAGGTTGATGCTGAACATTTTGTAAGTAAATCTCTTAAATAACGGAAGGCTAGGAACTAAATAGGACAAACATAATAAAGGAGACATGGAATTGGGATAGTCTGGGAGTGAATTCAGTGAAGGCAGGATCAAAAAATGCTAAGACTTCAGAGCAAGGATTTTTCTCAGATTTTAGATTTTACAACTCTCTCCAATGCTTTTAGTAAGCTTGGTGCACATATTTTGTGGGGAGGAAGGAAACAGTCCTTTTACATTTTAAAATTACTGCTCTTTCTCTCTAAATTGTATATGTATATACACACAAAAAATATATAATTTTTTTTTATTATTCTCTAAAGCAGTACTACTATGATTTCTTTCCCCATTCCTTTTAAATACAGGAAAGAAGACTGGAAGATAGCATTATGTACCATAATACGCAATTTAGATGATACAGAAATAAAACATAATGTAGTTGTCAACATTTCAGCCTCCTTGGCTACTGGTCAGCTCTCAGATGTGATGATATGCTGTCTCAGACTTTTCTCGGTATCTTCTCCATATAGTCCTTTACTGAGACCTCCAAAAATGTCCTTTGGAGGAGACAGATTATGAATGCTGCAGTTTTTATCTAAAGCTAAATTCCACAATTATGTCTAATTATGTGCCATATGCTTTCATCCTTTCAGTTTGAAAATGAACTAAATACGTAGGCGTCTATAATAACGCAGTTTGTCACTGTTATGCAGCATTTGTGATATACTTTCATATATTCTACAATCAGTACAATTGCTCTAAACTATAAGCTATCTGAGTTACGGCTTATCTACTATGTAAGAAACTCATTTTTTTATGAAGTTTGGACTATACTCCAAAAAACTCAGTCGTATAATTTACGTCCATAAAAATCTTGACTTTCTTACACTTATAAATTTATGTCCATCTCTAAAACTTTTTAAATCCTCAAGGAACCTATTATGGTACTTCTCGCAGATCATTTGCCATATCTCAGTGTCACTGAAATCAATGGTGATCCTCTTGTGGATTTGTCGTGGAACAGAAGCCACACATTTCTCTTGATTCACAGACCACAATGAACTTCAAATAATAGGCAAATAATTATCCAAAATATTTTGTATCTATCATCAATACACAGACCAAAGACATCTATAATTAAACGAACAGCAAACTGTATATTCTCAGGCACATATACTAATTTTTTTAGTGTTATGTGTTAGATTTCTCAATACAGAAATTTTATGGCAGTGCTATGCAATTTTTTTAAATGTTTAAAACATTTCAGAACTGACAATTATTACTTTTCTCCAATGAACTCTCTTGCTCTTAAATTAGACTAGCATTAAATGTTCTCTTTAAAAAGAAAGATGAGGTGGAACTTTCCACTGAAAAATCCTTTTAGCATCTCCAAAGACAATGACTAATACTGCTATGGGAAAAGAGATAAGTAAATGTAATACCTACAGTAAAGGAAATGCAGCCTTAAAAACATTTGGAAAACATTTCTCCACACTGGATATCATTACTGGAACACATTTTTTTTTTTATTATTAAACTTTCATCCAGAAAAAACATTCTAGAATAAAAAATCCAAATGAAGACAAATTCTGTGTGATGGTCTTGGGAGTTCTACCAAAGCTAAAAATCACCACTAGATAGAATGAAGACTGAAAGGAAATGTAGTAGTAATACATAGCAAAGTTATTCTTTCATCCTTCTGAATACTTAAAATTGTAGTGAAAAGTCGGATAAAAATAAACAATCTCCTGTTTTCAAATTTTAAAAATTAATATCCTTGGCTCTTCTGGAATGTCCAGTTACTAGAGAATCTGAATCTCACTAATTGCTGACCTGCAGTCTGATTACAAGTTTCTAATTTAATTTAATCAAATTTTATTATGTGGTCTCATTTGCCATAGCACATTCAAGATTTAGAAACGCATATAAATCTATGGTTTTGCTAAATTTTTACAGCTGGCCCCAAATGCTGCATATTTCTCACTCTGTTGCAAAAGGAGACTAAAATGCATTAGAACCGAGGTGTGCAGTGCTGATAGTCCCAAACACTTTCTAGGAGTGCATGGTACTTTTCTGATTTTGCACGTTTCTGCTCCTAACTTTCAGTTCAGGTAGCACATGTGTGCAGAGAAAGGGGAGCACATAAATGATTTTAAACAGTTACAATGAGAAAAGACTTAGCAAAGCAACAAGAATTGAATAAGCAGAACAAGCCAAGGCTAACTTGGAGCTTCGCCAACCACCTCTGGATAGGAATGCATGCAGATGTGTTGCTAACATGACAGAAAGGAATAGTAGGATTTTATGAAATAAGTAAAGAAGCTAAAGCAAGCGATTCGCAAAGCCCAACAGTCTTCACAGTATTTTCAAACCCTGCACTGCCTGCACACCCCGCATCAGTCTCTGGAGCCCATTTTCCACCTCCCTCCCATCTCTCACCTAATTAGAGAGCTCACACTATCCTGGAATCATGTTCGAATATTCCTTGGTGGCCAGTGGCATAATTCAAGAAGTGTTTCATGGCTCAGAGCAGAGTTCCTGCTCTGTGAGCTCAGTCACCCTGGCTTCTCACTGGTAATTTTACACCTCTGCTCTGTTGTATAAATGTTTAAATAGCTTACACACACATTTCTTGATCACTGAGGAGTCATTTAACAAGAAAAGATTATCTAGCCATGATCTCCTTAGGTCAGAAAAGGGACAAACAAGTGGGGATACAAAAACATGTATATAAAATCATGAAAATCTGAACAGGTATTTACTGATTACTAGGTAAACATTTTTTAATGTCATTTTGTATTGCCCCCTTTTTTTTTTGTTTGTTTGTTAATTGACTGGTAGGAATGAAGCCCTCCAGTTTGCTTTCTTTCCTCAGTATTTCCAGTTAGTTTAGCTTTTAGGGTACCAAGTGGTCTGGGCTGCAAGGGTAAATGTGTTTTTACATGGAAATGGAAATAAAATCCTATGGTCTTGGTTAGGCTATGAGATGATGTACACAAGCATCGAAAAGCAGAGGGAGGAATCATCACAAGTGTGCACCATGCAATGCTCACAAATGTGCATTGGGACAACCTATTGTTTTTGCAACATAGCAAGGACCAGCCAGGGACTTTGCACAGCACAGTTGATTGTTACTGATTTTCCTGCGTTCTCACTGTCAATGGAACAAATGGCACCAGGTGGCTATGGCTCCACTTGCGTCCAGTGCTGACCATAGTTACTCCACAGTATAAAACAGAGTAAGGCCCATGCTAAGACAGGTCTAAGGACACGGTCTATCATCAGAGGCTGTATACAGCAGAAACAGAAAAAAAATAAGAAAGAATAACATAAATGATGGGAGATAAGTATCAGAGTTTGTATGAGTAGAGATTAGGCAGCCTAGACTGCAGGTTGGCTTAAATCGGAGACTTGATCATTTTATTTGGTGATGCTCTTACTTCTAAAATAACTTTCTCTATGCTGTTCCCAACAACCAACAAAAATGAACACTTCTTCATTTAATGAATTCTTAAATTATGATCTTTCTTGCCTCAAAAAAATCCTGTGGACAGCAAATGTAGATATTGTGACTTATCAAGGTACCCCTAGGTCTCTTAACTGAGTCTTTGCTGTATCCTTATGCTAAATCAAAATGTCTTGTAACATGAAACATTCGCAAAAAAGTAAATCTGGTATTAGACACAAAAACTTCCACATGTGGAATATCTAAAATAACCTGGTCAGAGCTTATAGGATTCTTGACATTAAAGAAGTCCGAAGTAGGTGGGAGGAAAAACTCTTTTAAGGATTATTAAACAACATTTCATTTAAGATTCTCTAACCTTCAGTTAGAGAATTCAGTTAACCTTTAACTTATCAGTTCTTTTCTACTCAGCTATTGGGAAGAAGACCAGAAGCCCCTTGGATTGACCCAGTACAGTCGTTCCTATATTAAGACACAGACAAACAAAGAAGTTTCACTTATGATTCTTTGGTTTGTTTGTTGGCCTTTCTTTTTCTTTCTTTTTTTTCCCCTCCATACTGAAACCAAGTAATTTAGGTTCAATTTCTGTTTTCTGTATCTATCTAAGTTATTTTTGATACAACACTTCAGCTTCTACCCTATTTCTACTTAGAGACATGTTTAAAGAGAGCCTCAGCAAATTCTTAACAAAATGCCAGTTATGATCTTCTCAGTACAATCATTTATTAGCCTGTTCACAGAATGTCAACAGATCAGGAACCAAGCTGTTGTTCTTTGCCCAGACTTTGCTGCTTAGACTTGCTATGTCTCACAGCTCTTCCGTTTCAATATACAAGGTTCAAATACACGGTTTATAGGTTAGGAGTCCCCTGGTTTAAACACAGACATTTTTAAAACACAGATGTGATAACTGTCATTCTGCAGACCCCAGCAGGAGCAGGAACTGCACATTTTTCAGTTCTCCTTTCATACTTGAGTTCTCTTTGCAGACCTGAATATGTTCTGTTTGAACACAGTGATTCTTTTTAAATTATGAACAGTCTCAGAAATTTTGCTTCCAATCCCTCAATCTTTATTGCCAAAAGGGGGAGGTATGTTTCTTCACAATCTTCACTGACAAAGCTTTGTATACAATTTACCACTGTTCATCGCTATCTGCAACTCCCTAGATTTCCCATTTTATTAAGTTGATATGTTCTTTATTTAAATATTAAAGGAAGATTTTGATATGAATTCTATTCATATAGCAATAGGTCTTCTAAACTAGTGTTTAAATGAATCTCACAGAATAAGGTCTAAATAACAATATTAGGACTACGTATCCTACTGAAATGATTACAATTGACAACTGAAATGAATTTATCTGTTTTTTTTTTTTTTTTTCCTATCAGGTAATATTTACTTTATCACTGCTGAAGACAAAGAAATGTCAAACTCTACCTGACATTAGAATGACTAAATCTCTGACTAAAAATGAATTAAAATGATTTAAAAAAAGTCATCTGAAAATTAAATAAGCTGAAGCAGAAATATGAAATTCTACCTTGTTTTCTGACTGCTGACAAATAAACCTTAAATAAGTGCGCATTCCCAGAACAGTAAGCTTTGTTTGAAAAGTGGTCTTTGGAGTTCAATGGGAAATGAAGGTTTCGTGAAGAAACTTAACTTCTACATCTTTATGAAAAGTATGAAACAAACTAATTCTGGCATACATCTACAGACTTAGAATCTCAAGCTTAAAACTTGCTCAAAATCAACAAAATCAAGAAGCAGAACATTTGACAAACTCCATTTGCTATTTTTACTTTTTTTTCCCATCTCTTGTCACTCTGCAATTCATCATACTAAAAGCTTTGATCCCTAGCGTTGAACAGACATGAATTTTCTAAATGACTAAAACTTATGGGCAAGTGTTTCCTTTTAGAGCTATATGTAAATGCAATGTAAAATTTTATTTTTTTAATCTCTTTAATCAGGAACACGGGAATTAGCCAGCTGTTTGGAACTCATGTTAAGAAGTAATTAAGCATCTGATTGAATTTTTGTGCATATCAAACAGCAAAGACACACAAGACAGATCACTTTCATTAAAAGAAAAATCTCTTTAACAAATGACAATAGAAAGGGTTTACTCCAATGGTTTGTCTTTGAGGTATGCCTCCGCAAGAAAGCACACATCAGAATGGCAAAAAAATTTGCTTTATGTGTCAATCATACCAACAGGATTCCTTACTGAGTGACACCCAGCTTTCGCTTACATCTGTACTGTGTGCTACTGCAATACACTAAGGAATTGCCTGTCTTGCAGCCTTCACAGAAAAAAAGTAATCACAAATTATCAATTATGCCAGTGTGGAAGTGGACTTCATGGCCACCTGTGTTTTTGTGTTGGGTTCCCCTTCATACCCTGTGGGGAGGGTGTGTGTTTGTGTGAAGGGGAGGGGAGTGTCATTTTTCAATTGTTGGGAAAGATGAATTATTATTATTCCTGAGGTTATGCATATATATCATAAGTAGCCAGAATTAGTATATCTGACAAAGTAATTTTTCCTCCTTTCATACAAGATTGTCTAGTATATGATGAATTTAAGAAAGATGAAATTTATTCTAGTTTTCAAGCACCAGTAATCAATAG
>JAUBNY010001204.1:1416875-1431198 GCA_032275445.1 Crypturellus soui
GATTGTAACAGTTTAAAAAACAATAAAGTCTTTTTCTGTGTTTGCTTTGCTACCCCTCTTCTACATAACAGATATGGTAAGATTTACAAATCAACGACAAGTGCTCAGTTATATATTTGAACAAGAACTTTAAAGACAATAAAATGAATTTGTATACTTTGGTTACTTCTTGCGGAGTCTGCTCGTTCAGCCTACAGAATAGGTCTTTGTAAGTTTGATAAAAAGTTGTCAGATGTTGAGACAAAGATCATTTAAAATTCAGAGAACAGGGTAAAGTTTAGCAAAGAATAGCCAAAGTGGTTCCCAATAGAAAATCAGCAAGTATTCTCCATCCTCAAGCAGTAACTCTAATGAACATTTTTCAAGATAACAAATGTTTATGGTAGAATATTTGGCAACATTTCAAAGTTCCCCAAGCAAACGTAAGCTCCCCTAGAATAAAAATATTGAAATGGGATATACACAGAGAAACTATATGAGCCTACATATGTAAATATGTCTATACAACTAAGTACAGAAGATACAGCCACACATTTGCTCATGTTGCAAGAACATCTTTTAAGATTTTCCTTTTGGTCAAAACTAAAGTGCAATAATCATATATATGCCTAGAAAGATCAAGGCTCTGCTTCTCTTAGCACATCCAGACATGTCAATTTGAATTCTACTCACAACATGGCTCTGATTACAGGGAATCCTTGGCTTAACCTTTCATTATTAGTCTACATGATTCTCCTAAGAAAAAGAACAATCCTTCTGATCTATTTACTTTCCATTTCTCCCATTTAAGTTCCTTTTTCCTTTTCACTTAAGGGTTTAGAAGGTTTGGAAACTAGTTTTGTAAAAGCCAGGAAATGATGACTGAATTGTTTTCTTCAAGTTAAAATGAACTCCAAACCAATTATGGTTGTTCCTCTGTTGCAAAAGGGTAGATGCTTGTCTAATAACACCTTTACTTATTTTCTTGTCTCTTTTCTTCCTTCTCTAGAGGAAGAACTGGAGAAATTGTTCTCTTTTCCAAAGTAATCTCCCCACAAAATTGAAGTTACACTGTCATGTGTACTTTGCAGGACTGGAAAGCAAGCAAAGCTGTATAAATTAAACACACTATGGTAGATAAGACTAACATTCCCAATAACCTGCTGCTATATCTACAGCATTTAAACGTTATTTTGTATCAGCAATTACTATCACAGAACTTGGTCAAAATCGGGAAAGAATTCCTCAAAAAATAACTGCTTTTTGAAATTGTTTATAAGTTTCATTAAAACATTTGGTAAGATTTGAGCTTTGTGAAGAGACCTTTTTCTCTTTGCTGAAGAAAGAAACATTATTCAAAAAAGCTACATATATGACCAAAAAGCCAAACTACTGAAAATCAAAATATATGAGTTTTCTCAGTTTTTTTAAAGCACAGTATTGCATCTATATACTATTTTCAGCTTTAATTACTCATATTAATTATTAATTTTTCCTTTATTAAAATTTCCAAGTGATCAGCAAGGAAAGGAATCAATGATCAACTCTGACATTACCATGTTTCAAGTTAGGCAGGAAACCTTCATGCAGTCAATTTTGATTCAGATGATGACTCCAGGTAGCATTACTGAAGCACAAGGAACATGTGAATTTCTGAATTCCTACTTCCTTCTTACTAATTTATATCAGTGTCTGTCCTTAAATGCACTCCTGAAGCCAAAGCAAAATAAAGAAACTTCCACCTGCTCCTATTTTAAGAGATCTTAAAATTGAAATGAATTATTGGTCCATGAGTACATGAGTACATGAGTATAATATTTGTCTAGATATCTGAGATGTATCATACCTGCTGCGGTACGTGCAGCTAGTCTTAATTGCCACCACTACTAAAAATAGGCCCTGGTGTCACGGGTATCGCCTGCATTTCAGCCAGGTGTCACCTGTGGGAGGCCGAGGGGGACTCAGGGGCTTGTTGCCTTGGCAACATCATGCTTAATGCTTTCCATTTTGCCTTCTTTCATCTCTTACAAGGAGAAACTCAACTTACGAAAAAAAAAAGACAAAAAAGACAAAAAAAGTAACATACAGTTTTCTAACTGAAGTTCCAATACTTAGTATTAGCCAATACTAATAATTAAACCATCATAAAAGCGATAATTTGCAAGACACAGAATGCAAACAATATTGTGTTATAAAAAAAAGCCTGAGCTGTGTCTGAGTTGTGAACATCTGAGTTGTGTCAACTCGGATGTTCAATATTTATTTATGTTCAATATTTATTTTGTGTCAATATTTACTGCCAGTATTTTAAAAAGCATTAATAAAATATTCAGGGCTATTTTGGTACTGACTGTTGCTACCATTGCTCTTATTAAACTTTCTGTAAATAAAAGCACAATAGTATTATTTAGAATTTTGTGACACTATCAAAAGTATATAAAAATACCATTTTCTCTTTTTTTTTCCAGTAAAGTTCCTGACTAAGCTGTTCATAATAGAGGAATCATATTCAACATTCACTCGTTTTTTTCCAGAATCTTGCTAAAGCTCTATTTTTTAAAAATCTGGAAAACATAAACAAGTATCACGAGGCACAACTGAACTTCAAAACTAGGGGAATACTAGAATTTACAAAGTCGATCTTTGTACCTATGATTAAGCATGTACTGGGTGCAGACTTCACTATTGCAGTCATTACTTATAGGGCAATAATTTGGTCACAGACTCGAGTTACGTACTGCAAAGACTGAATCCACTCTGCAGATGAAGCTGAAACGCTGTGAACTCAAAGAACTCAATTTCTGTTGTTGCTGCCATTGTCAGAGTTAGAAAGCATAAATAAGGTGGAGAGGTAAGAGCAGACTGAACAGTTCTGTGATTAAACTTGTAAAAAGAAATGGATTCTAGCCTTTTTTGCATCATGACAGCAGTCACTTAAAACAGAGCCCACACTAGTGATCTCTGTCCATTAGTCATATTTGAGTCCACACGCAGTTATAGACCACTTGATTTCCCCAAGTGCTAAGGGCTCACAATGCTCACAGCTGCAGCTGAAGAAAATGTGCTTTGAATGCTTCAACAGTTATAAAAGCCATGTCCAAGATATCTCCAGCAGAGACATACAAGGGATAGCTACTACTTGTCTAAATCTCTCCACATTTCACATATGCATCTATAAATAGCAACATCTTTTTACCAGGCTGGAGTGAATGTAAATTCAATAGTATATCTAAATCATTTATATATTTTTGGAATTTTGGAATTTTTTGAATGAGCAAACTGGAAGAGATCATTGGAAAATTATCCATCTTTAAAGTTAAGCAGTAAATTCAGCCTACATGCAAGATCACCACTTGTTTTAATGGTCCTTCAACTTTTCATGTTTCTACTCTTTATAACAGGTATTGGAATATACTAGATAGGTGATGTTTTGGAACATTGGAGATTTTGTGAGTGTGCATCTGGGATTATTGCTTACTCGTGGGTAGCTAAGCCAAAATAAATTATACAGATGAGTCTGAAAAGTGACTAAAAACATGATGTATTTTATATACAATGAATACATATCAATAAAATTACATGAGAAGTACTTCAGAGGTTTTACATTTCATTTTTACAACTATAATTATCTTGTTATTACAATATAATTTAGTGTTCCAGTATACACATAATATTTACTTCAGTCTAATTGACTAAGCCTACACAGAACAAAATTACCTAGCTGATAAATCCTGCATGTTTTCCTTCTCTATTCAAAATACAGAACAGATGTTATTATGATCTTAGCTTTATACAAAATTAATATTTTATGTCAAGACCTTCCAAGTTGCAGCTTTTCCCAGATACACTGAATGCTGTGTGTGTTCCTGTCTGGAATTAAAATTTATCTTTAACATTCAGAATGTCAGTATATTCACCCCATCTTTATTAAAAAGTATTAGAAATTCATCTCCTTGTAACAAAACATGCTTTTTCCATACTCCTCTTCTTATATCATAATTATAGTTATGAATTGAGCACCAACTTAACCATAGTATGGCTATTGCTGCTGCTTCTGCAAGCTTCACTCCTACTGCCCTTTGAAAAGAGTCCTAAGAAGACACTGCTAGCCACCACATGCACTGACATGCACACACATGCACACAAAAAAGTTGGAATATTTCTAGCAGCAAGCAAATAAGGAGTGTATTTTCTAATTAAAGCAGTCCTACACTTTGAGTAGATACTTCTTCTAACAGTTGGACCCACGTCTAAGGTGTTTTAACTCGTATTATCCCACAGAAACTATCGCAACAGTGCTGATCTTTAAATGGAAACGTGATTGTTCATTTATGCTGTGACCAAAAAAAAAAAAATAACAATAGACACAAAATTAGTTTTTTTTTATGCATTATTAGCTATGTGAAGGTTACTAGCAGTTTCTGGCTACATATCCAACAGCAACAGCTTTCTTCCGTCAGCAAATTCCCTGGCAGTAAATGGGACATATATAATGTCCTTAATGCTGAGTTATGAGGACTGACAGTTAAATATCCTATTATTCAAGGTTGACCATATACCCTTAAATGCATAAAATGAGAGGAAGATAGAAGATACAGAACAGCATATTTTCCAGAAAGCATCACATTAAAACATTTCATCTCTGCTATTAAAGACATGATACAAGTGTCACACAAAAGTTGCTCATATGTTTAAGCTGTCACTGAATTGATTAATGATTAAGAAGAGGTGAACAGTTCAGCAGCATAAGTCTGAATCTAATACATACCAAAGCATTAGCATTTGCTGAAAAGAAACTATCTTCTTTTTTATTAGGTAGGTTCAGATTTGATGGGATGAACCATTCATCCAGACATGGTCATAATTTAAGAGAACCATATGCAATACAAAATGTCTTTTTTTTTGGATATTTTATATAAAAGTGGACAAACAAAATAATGGGGGTCAAATCCTACTCTTTGTATTTAGAATTACAATGCTTGAAAATGGTATTACAAAAACAAAATTTATTAGATAAGCATGCTCTGATCAAGGTATCTAATCTACTGTAATCCTGCAGAGCTCCCACACTGACCCATCCTAGGAAACAACTCATATAAGGAGACTTTGAGGAGATTACTGGTGAAACAAGAAATATCCAGAACTAGCAGGACCATCCAAACAGCTCTATACTTAATTTCCCAATGCCTTTGAATTTCCTTTCCTAAGCAGCACTGGTCTGCAATTTCCGCCCCCAGCATACTTTTGGATATGAAGAAATATATAGCTTAAAGTGAGAATTCGCCCCTCTACCTCAGTTTAACTGAAGGAACTGAAAAATGCAAGATCTAATGAATGAATGTTTAAAGGACTTTGAAAGGTGAAAAAAGAAGTATATTGTAATTTCTAGAAAGATGTTTTTAATCTCTTATCAACTACAGTGATCGTATTAATCTATAATAATGTGAACCAGCAGGATATGGACCATGACCAAGAAAAATAGTAGATAAAATATTCCTTCTTAATTTTAAGGAATCTTTATTTTAAGCAAGCAGTAAACAGTAAAACTATACTAAATGACATAAAGCAACAGAAATCAAATCTGACAACTAAAGATTTTCAAAGTAATTTCAGATTTTTGAAAGTCTATAAAAAAAGTATGAAATAATGAAAATATTTTTCAAGGTAAATTATCCCAAGATTTCTTAAAGGGTAAGTTCCTTGAGCTAACCTGCATTAATTATTACCTTAATGGCAAATCACCAGTGACTATTACAGTACACTCGTAGATCCAATAGGACTCATGATATTCTTACCTCTTGAATGGTAAAGTCCTAAGCCTTTTTTATGTGATTATAATTATTTGTTTAAAGGCTTTATTTGTTTGTCACAGGTATTAATTAAAATCATTATGATAGATACTGTACAAGCATATATAATTTTTTTATATTCCATGCCTGACAGCACTCGCAGTCTAAATGAAAGGAAAAACAAAGTGATCATAAAACAAACAAGGGAAAAAGAAGAAAGCTAGAGAATTAAATAACAAAACTGCATGCTTATAAAATATGAATATATTGCATTTACTAATATTGATTATTTGTTTACCGAACATTAGTTTCTCAGTTATGTCACTATTGAAATACAAACTTGTTTGAAACACAAACAAGTAAATAGGCTCTATTTGCTCTTACATAGGAAACTTTTATAATTACAGGTTTCAGTAAATCTGCCTTATGGTGGAAGGGCAAGCACTATAAGAAAAAAATGGCCAAAAGTAACTCTCTAATCATTCCAGATAAACTTACACAAATATAAACATACTACAAATCACAGAATCAAATCAAGCTATTAATGAGGATACATAGAGAGATGATAACAGATTTCAGTACACTAAGTAAATTCAAATAATCAATGTAAATTAACATGCACAGATTATTCACCAATCTCTAAAAGTATTTTAAATGTTATTAATGAAGCCTGGAAGATAATTATGGTAGGAAACCAGTAGCATTAAATAAAGATAATCTTGTGTAGAAGAACAAAATTCATAAAAAAATAATAAAAGAATGAAAGATTAAAGATAAAAATCCAACTCAATTAGAGTCCATGGCCCCAGTCCAGCAAACCACTTAGAGCAAAAGTTTAGTTCTATCAAATTTAACAGATTTCATCTGCCTGAAGATAAGCATCTGCTTAAGGAGTTTCTAGATTTGGGGCTATGAATTGTGAGCAACTACAAAAACAACAGATTCACCTTGCAATAACTATATATTGTATACACACATATATAAAAATATATGGATAATAACAATAAACAAATAAATACTATCTTTCAAAAGAAAGTGTACACTAGAGTGAAATGCAGTCATTTATGTTACTAGCACTGTTTCATGCAGTATGATCTGTGAAAAATTCTAGAAAACTAAGTAGGAAAGAACTGATTTCTAACCTAAAAAAGGAAAAAGAGGATAAATTTTGCAAGATATTTTCTCAATTTACGGATTTTAGGAATAGATATGGCTTTTAAATAAATCTTTCCATGAGGGCTGAATCCAATTTAGACATCACAGTTTGCCAGCACTTAACTTTTGCTTCAGCTTTTTAGAACAGAAAGCTCCTGAACAAAAAAGTGATCAGATCTGCATATCAGTAACTTCTGTACTGAGAATCAGCCATATGTAATATTGGTAATTATATTTTAAATTCTAGTGACAGTTTAGAAAACAAATTTACAGAGCAGGTTGGGGACAGTTGCAGTTGGAGTCAGGATTTGATTAAGAAAGGAGAAGGCTGTCATAGAGGACATCTTCTCCTCTTATAACGACCTAGTTTCCAGAGCGGAAAAGTAACTACAAGCATTTCAGTTTATCCTTTATCTGAGCATTTTTAAACAAGAGATTTGATCTCTCAGGGAAATGCTCCAGGCATTACATTTTGATGGTGGCAAAAGAGTATTTTGCAAAGAGTCCCAAGGAAAGATGTCCTAACTGTTAGATTACGCAAGTGTGCATCCTTTCCTTCTTTCTTTTCTAATTCTTCTCTCCATAAGTAGTTCTTGCACTAGGGAATTTATGAGATAAGAAAATGTACACAGCAAATGATTCACGGGAAACAGCTATCTTCATATGGAAGAAGCTGTACACATAATTTAGGTTAGTTTGCTTGTGGGACACTCTTTAGGGAGCTAACTGTGGCATCTTTAAAGGAATGTGCCTCCTGTTAAATATGGTTATTCTTCAGTAGCATTTTTGATAATTTAGCATTTTTGTATGCATATTAACTTACTACATTTAGTATATTTGCCAGTATATGGAAGCTCTTTTTTATCAGATGCTAGTCAAGACAAGGAAAACCGCTGTCATGACAAAGATCCAGAGGATGCATGTAATCAATCATGTCAGTTCATGCCTCACAGCAATAACTTTCTAACAGGCAATTCTATCAAGATTCACTCCTGCAAAAGCACTGTTTGCCTACACAGCCAATACTCAGTTTATGACTTTGCCAAGTACTTGGGATAGGTTTGACTGCCACTGCACCAGTAAGTATTCCATTCCACTCTATAAATGTTCTATAAATGTGTATCGATACTTATATAACTTAAACTTATATGAAAGCAAGTACATATCTACTATTCTCAACTTAAGCAATTTGAATAACCCTAACAGCCAGTACACCTGATAGATACACTCTGATGAGGCTTTTGTGCTTAAGATCAAGAAACTTTTGCTGTTACAGTAAGTTCTTATTTATGCAGCATCTAAAAAGACCATCATATTTATCTCTAAATGAAAAATTTATTTAAACTCTATTTAATAAATAGAGTGGATATAGCTTTCAGGTAAAATTGACCATAGCCCTTTAGTCTCAGGTTACTTTAACCAGGTTTTAAAATTATTTTTAGCTTCTTTAACCATAATTGAGGAAAAAGAAATCATTACAGATAAAAAAATGGAAACACAGCTTTGTAAAATGTTTCTTTTCTTGCTATTTAACTCAAACAGGCTGCTAGTTCAGCAGGTGTGAAATACCAGTTTGAGTACAAGCTACTCTAATTTCACAGTTGAATCGCAGAGTTGCCACCGAGTCCCCATTGAGTAAGCTTCACATTTGCATGCATTCAAGGTCATTACCAAAGGTGATCAAAATGAGACTCGACACCTCCATTTATTTATTGTCAGGAAGTGGGTCTGAAATTTGCACTGACTCTAATCATGCTGATTCGACGTCTAAGCCAAGGTTATTTCAGTCTTATCTTACCTTGTCAAAGAATTTCCACTTCTAAAACACTATCTAGTAATATTTCTCATCTTTGATCAGATTTCAAGCTCAGAAATTCTGACAGAGATACTACACAATCTGCTTGTACATTGCTTCCTCAATTCATATTATTTCCTCTCATCAGCTTAAAACAACATCTTTTTCTTTCCTTTATTGTATTCTTGAACACCTCATTTAATGATCTACTTCAATTTTTAAATAACCCTGTGAAAGACATTCTAAAATATACATATACATGTGTCTGTGTGTATAAATATACCTTTTACATATAAACACACACATATAGACATTGTATTTACATATAGCCATAAAGCACATTCATGCATATATATATACACATACATATAATGAGATAACTTAAATGCTGTATCTAGATATAATAAAAGGATTATGGTTGACAATTAACAGAAATTTCAGTAACAGTTATAGCAGATACTGTATAATGAGAAGGAAAATTCTCCAAATACTGACACATACTGAAAATTTTATTGATTCATTATGTTTAAAACATTGAGTGAAATGAATGAATTTGAAAAATAATTCTGCTTGGTAACTCTTTCTTAAAATAATATAATGATTATTTTAAAAATATATTCTTAGAAAAACACTATGCTTAATCTCATTTTGATTACTGGCAAAAATAAGAAAACCTCTCAGGTCTACTGACATTTCATACAAAGGGGAATGTTTTATCGCTATCTGTTCTATGTAATCATAGATTGGAACAGTTCATAGAATGAGAAAGAGGTATTAAATACTGGCTCAAAATGATGCACAGACTTGGAAATGTTACAAAGACACCAAGGACTTGTTTGTGCAATATTCTTACTTTTAGCATTATGTGACCATATCTATTCTTTCTTTCAGAGCTCAGTCAAGATTCAGAATTCATTCATTTTATTTCTTCTCTAGTATCCTGATATAACTCAATTGCAGCTTATGTGTTTGTTTACTTCAGTTGTGTATTTCTGGAGACTTTAAGCCTGAACTTACAGAACTTACTTTATTATCATATGTATCTATTAAGAAATAAATTTATTAAGCCAGGCTGATTCATGTAGTCAAGCTATCTGTATTTTTAACATCCAGCTGTACATTCTTGGATTGGCTTCCCTATTTTGATAACTTCAAAAGAGACTAGAGAGGCAGCAGTCATCAACTGATTTCCTATCATTCATTAAAAAGCTTTATTTTCAGCAGAAAAACAAGCAGTAAATTGGTAAGTGTGAAATCAATTCCCTTTTACTTTTTGCAATCCTAAGGTAAATACTTATAATAGACATAGAAGTTAGTTACTGTATACTGCTAACTTTTGATTCTTGTACTCTTTGTAATGCATTATATGTCAAAGTTATCAATCAAACCTTACTTAATTCACTGACCAATTTTTCACCTAAGAAAATTAAGTTTAAATCTCACTATAATGAAGTATAAGGATAAACACCAATAACTAGCCATTTGGTCACTGTTTTACAAACTGTCTTTCAACAGCACTTTTTTGCTAAACTTAATAGAACATATATTCTTCATGTTATTTATTGCACATGAGCAAGATCTCAACTGTCTATGCGGAAATATAAAATCATTGTAGTATCTGACTTTTAAAGGTCTTAAATTTAATCTCACATATACCAATACCATCTATAATTCAGGGAAGTATTACTATCCAGCTTTACTGAATAACCAAAAATAGCACAGCAGTATTAAAAGAACTGAGTCGCACCAGCACTGTGTACACAAGCCAAGAATATTAATCACTGAATGTTTTACCCATGATCATTTACTGATATTTTCTTTGGGAGTTATTATCCATGCAACAAGACAGTCAGTAATATTTGCCAGTAATTGCCACATTGCTTTAGTGAAACACATTTTTTACATTTGTTTTAAATAAACTTTATTATTTTTATTATTATTTTTATTTAAAAATAATAATTTTCACTCTAAAATATTTTAAAATGTACAAAATTTCACAATCCATTCTAGTTTCAGACCATTCAGAAGAAGCCTCCAAAGACCTCTTACCCTTGCCTTTCTTTTAACCACTCTCAAATTACCTAATTTGATTGCAGAGCGGCACATCTGTTTGGCAGAAAAGGATTTCTCTCTTCCCTTTCCAATCCTCCTTCAGTAATCTACCTTTAGCAAAATGGTTCAGAAACTATTTTTCATGTTGTCCCTTTCTTGAGGGCCTCTATGAAAATATTTATCAGATGGTTATGTTATGCCATCACTGAAATAATTTTTCATTATTGTTGTCTTGCTCTAATATAGAAGGATTAAATATGATAATATAGAACACAAAAGAAATCATTCATGTCATTAATATGTCAGAATGAATCTTGCGTAAAATTAATTTGAAATTTTACACTATTTACATGAGTTTATGTACATGAAATCAACTGTATGAAATCTTTAAAACTACTCAGTTGCTGAGAAAAGACAATAAAAATGCAATATAAAAAAGAATTTTATTTTATTTATTTTATTTTTTACTATTAGGTCTATTAATACTATAGAACTATTTTGTTTAAGATGACAATGGAGTTTTTTTGGTGAAATGCTGCCTTTCCATGGCTATAACGACAGAGGAATCTGCTAAATCCATTCTTTAACAAGAAATATAAGATGTTAGCCTTTTGAACCTACAGAGATTAGCAGATATGAGTGAATCATCATGTAAGTAAGTGGTTCACACGTATATACAAGCACTGCTTGATTTACTGAAGTTCACCTACTGATTTGGTAACAAATTTAAACAGAAAACCCTGTCAGAAATTTATGGTGCTTCTGCTCATGTGAGCACAGAGCTTCTACATGCAGGTATTAGCTTTAATAGATTGTATACGGACTGGTTTAAGATAGTTATTTTAGCTACTTTTCTTTCCTTCTTGGGAAATGTAAAAGTTAACAACTGTAGTTCAACATAAATACCATATCTGTGCAGTACTGGATCATATGTCTGAACAAACTGGAGCCATATAAGCTCTGACTGTGTATTTGCCCTAAGCATACAACGATCCTGCTGGCTTTATGCCAACTGCTGCAGCTAAAAACTGCTGGAAAATATTTATTCTTTTCTGTATTTTCAAAATGAATTTGTTCTGTCAGATTAAGTTTACATTGTCAATGTTTTGCTCCATCTGGCAATGCCATTCTGATCCAGTAACCACTAACCTACAGACAACATCTGTTTCATGCAACCATTATCTGAGTCACGCGGGGAACTCACATTAACATTGATCTTTGAATAGTATTAATTAAGTTCCTGATGAATATTAGACGTTTCTAAAGTTTAAATGTCTTCTTTCAGGAATCAGATCTGATTAAGTAATGATATAAAGTCATTTTTAAGATTTATCATTCTCCTGTGACTGTAATAGTGAACTAAACATTCCAATGTGGCCATTTGGCGTGGCACAATCCATGTCCATGTTGGTAAACTCTTCAAAAGATGGATCTGCCCTAAAGCTGCAGGGAATGTCCTTTGGCCTATCTTAACTCCTGAATCACGTCTGGGAATTGCTTGTGCTGGCTGGCCCATGTCAAAATCCTGCTAAGGACTGTTCTAATTACTTATCAAAAAGTAGGCTGTCAAGTTTCAGTGGCCAGGAATGTCCTTTTCTAATCATTAATTGAGTAGCAAAATGTTACAAATATATTTCCTGATACTGCCATTAAGTGAAGCCAAAATTTTCAGATGTGGCAAATATTTTGTGCCTCCACTTCAGAGTATCTAGTTTGTAAACCCTAAACGGAGCCCTATTTTTCAGGAAGAGTGAATCATGTTAATGATTTCTCAGGGTAGTGCTTTCCCATCAATCCTGAAAATCATTCTTGAAATTGTTATGCAGCTGGTATGTATGTATGTATTTTAAATGGTAAGAATTGAGGGTGGGGTGCTTTGATTTTAATTTAGAGTTTAATCAGGCTCTTAAATTCCTATGTTTAATAAATAGTTAACTTTACAAAAGTACTAAGCACTCTTCGGTTTGCAATAGCTTCGGAAGAGTTTTGATTACCAGGCCCAAGCAATAGCACTGTAGAAATAACATATCCTTAGAATAGAACATATTAACATCTTTAAGCATTGCAATTAGTAACTATTTACAGTGATATTCAGGGTGTACTTTTCTTTAATATGATCTCTCCTCCCCCAAAAAGCAAAAAAAAGAACGAAATCAAACATAAGATGAACAAACAAACACAAAGCTTTAAATGTACAATGTTATAAAATTGCCTTTTATAAAACACTATATGAGAACATACACCTTGCTTACACAAACAGCTTTTTTTATCTTGTGATACTGCTACTCTGTTTTTGCAGAAGGAATAACTTTAACTTGCATTCCAGGCTACAAAATGCAACACAGAGAACTGATCAAGGAAACTACTTATTAAAAATACACAAAAATAAACTCAATCTGTCACAGCCAGCAACTGAGCAAATGGCAGATTTGTAAAAGGATTAATAGAATTCTGTCTTGTTTAAAAACTCATTTTCTTATGAAAGTCTAATGCAAATGTCCACCCGCATAAGCTTTTTATCTTGTCTGAAACAACTGTTGGTTTCTAAAATTTTTGTTCCTGTTTTTTACTATATGTTTCTTTTTTTTCTTCATGGTGAGTATAATCTTACTTCTAGAAAATTTATTTCTTATTTGCATTGAGCAATAAGCTACTGCACTTTCTTGAAAAATCTGCCTCAGGGTATCTATCTGAGCCAGATCCCAGAACAACCATAATACCTTAAGCTCCTCACTACTTTTTTATGTGAATTTATCTTCATAATATTCCCATCAGGAAGTACAGTACTAGCCCTGATTTTCAGATGTAAAAATTATTATTTTCAGATCCATTCAGATCTTTTTCCAGCCCAGACTAATGAATGATTCAATATTTAAATATCTCCCAAAACCAAAAATGTAGAACATTACCAAAATATGCACATATGCACCTTCCTGTAAAAAACAAAACAGAGCTACATGAGAATATATGCCAATTACACATGATTGTGGGAAGTTCTACATTCCGTAAACTATTCAGATACATCATAAAGAATTACAGCGAGAGACATGCAAGTGTCTTCTACTCTTACTGTGCTATGCTACACAGTTGAGAAAAAACATAGTCTAGTCATGTATGGGTAGAATCATAGAATGCTTAAGGTTGGAAGGGACCTTTAGAGATCATCTAGTCCAACCCCTCTGCGCATACAGGGTCATTTAGACAGTGGCACAGGAGGTTTAGGGAGATCTGCAGAGAAGGAGACTCTGGGCAACCTGTTCCAGTGCTCTGTCACTCTGTCAGGAAATTTTTCCTTAAATTCCTATGGAACTTTTGATGCTTCAGTTGTGGCCATTTTCTCTAGTTCTGTCGGTGGTGACCACCAAAAAGAGGCCAGCCCCATCCTCCTCACTACTTCCCTTGAGATATTTATACACACTAATCTGGTCCCCTCAGCATTCTTCAGGCTGAACAGGCCCAGCTCCCTCAGCCTCTCTTCATAGGGCAGATGTTCCAGGCCCCTGATCATCCTAGTCGCCCTGCGCTGGACTCTCTCCAGCAGCTCCACATCCCT